>CABFOW010003616.1:60558-71221 GCA_902141385.1 Timema californicum
ATTATTATTATTATTATTATCACCGCGTCTTACTACCTGTTCGGTTTATACGCACTTACGCTAATGTGTAATGGTAGGGTGATTGTGAGATGAAATGAAGGACCTACAGTTTAACGTGGAATCCGAACCACGGTGGAGGCCTGGCATTCTTCACATTCACAAGATGTCTTGTCAGAGGTGAAGATAATAATAATAATATAGTAAATCTAGCAAAATTATAAGCATTAAAAATAAATTGCTTATTTTTATTTAAGATGTGGGTTCTTTAAGTATTTTCCTTTTTTAAAAGATAAATTAATTTAAAACAACGGCTATTTTAAAGATACTCATTTTACAATGTTTAAATTTTTCTTTAATAACCTACATGTTGGTCTTAATTTGTAAGATGGTTTAATAAAAATGTACTATTGGTTTTGCATTTCTTTGATCTTATATT
Organism: Timema californicum; assembly: GCA_902141385.1. NCBI lineage: Eukaryota > Metazoa > Arthropoda > Insecta > Phasmatodea > Timematidae > Timema > Timema californicum. The sequence continues at coordinate 60,995 of CABFOW010003616.1, forward strand.
CCATACAACATAGCTTTCAACATATTTAAGTAAGTTTGATGACTTGTATATAGCTCAAATAAATTAAAGATGAACTTTTAAATACCTAATAACATACAAATATTTTGAGTTTATGTCACGTATATTCAAGATTAATTATTATAATATTAGCGATAGGTAGGCCTATATTATAAAATTAGACTTAAATTTATCTATCTAATTTTTTATTCATTTATCTTGGTTTTAATAAATACTAACTATTTAACCACATTTTTCGGTAATCAACCTAATGCCAATATTCATTCAGGATTGCCGAGAATGTTTGAAGAAAGGGAACTCAAGCGGGAGATTATGGTAATTTAAAAGGGGCTAAGTTAAGTATGGTATTAATATTAATTTATTAATATTTTCCAAAATTATGTTAAAAAAATTAATCAAGTCTCTCACAACATATTATTTTAACTAAAAATACAAAAAAACTATTAGTTAAAAAAAGTCCCAGGGTTAAAAAAATAGCCATATACCAAAATGTATTGATGTTATTAAAATTATGAAATAATAGAATAATTAAGCTCGATATAAATTTAGCATTAACCATTATATAAGCCAATATTATTTAAAATACCTGGGTTTGAAAAGTATTAATGAAAACTTAATCCCTATAAATATTGGAATTGCTTTTAAATTAAATCTGAAGATGAATTTATTTAAATAAAATATAATGAGTAATGAACTTCGAAGATAAAATATTTAAGTATATAACAAATAAACACAAGCAATTGTTTTAACTCACATTCAAATTAATTAGAAAAATCATTAACTTAATCTTTTAAAATTTGAAATTTGTTGAGTTGAATGAACTAGTCTATGACTGTAAATTCTTTTTTCAATTTTCCATATCTTAAAATCAAAGATTATTTCAGGTAATTATAGAAATATGACGATTCTCTTCAGGATAGGGATGATTATTAGTGCTGTGGATTGTTAATTTCGGTTTTATAAGTGATTTTTAAAGTTATCATTCTATCAGACCACAGTACTGAAGACCATATTAAGTTATAATCTAAATACTATTTTATTCCTTTCAATATTGTCACAACACTGGTTTGGCTGAGAGATAAAGATATACGTTTTTATTTAACTATGCTTATAATTAATATAATCTTAGGAAAGTTAATCCTGACAGGTTTCCCCAGCTTCTCATTTACAGAGTGGGTTTTAAAGCTTCTCCCCTAAGTGAGAATTTAACGTTCATAGGAATGGCGTTCCACCCAATGAGGGCCAAATGATTTGGTAGTGTAACTTCTCCTAGAACCTGGACTAGAGACACAAGTTACTGACTTCAAACTTGTTCTTGGAGCATAGGTCAATATAATTCATTATTCCACCCAGCATTGTTCGTCCATGCGGAAGACTGTGAGTTAAGGGTTAGATTATGCTGGCCTCGATAACAAGAGGACACACTCTAGGGCATAGACTTCACCTACTGGGATAAAATATATATTCTGAGAGTGATAGCCCGAGATAATGAGGACCAGCTCATCCATGGATGCACGCTAGACTTCAAATAATTAATGAGGGTTGTAAGGGGTTACCAATTATGGTGGATACTACCCATCGAAGATTCTACAGTCAATGATACCGTTCCGGCCTGTCCAATTGCTCCTGGTTACTGCTCTCTCTTACATCCCTCCAGTAGACCATCAGGTACTCAAGGTCACATGGTCCCTTCTGCACTTCTGTTCTAGACTCTCATAACCTCAGTTTTCATTTACACAATTGTTCCCATTTTAAATTAGTTTGATTCTGGTATTCACTGGAGAAACTCATACAGGAACATCAAAATGGTAAATATGATATTTCATTTTTATATTGGTTATTCAAAAAGTTATTCTTCAACACTTTACAGTCTGTTTCTCTTACTTGGCTAACAAATAGTTACGTGCACCATAACTTATTGCACGTTTTTCTTTTATTCAGTCCTGAGGATGGTGCCGTTGATGTGCCGAAACATGTAGAAGGTTTTTAAGGCTGTCTCTACGCAGCTTACAAAGGAGCAAGGGAATTATCCAGATAAGAAATAGAATTCAATTATCAATTTATATAATTCAACATTTCTTAACCAACAAACTTAATGTAATCTAAGGAAAAAATATCTTCAATTTTTTCATCAATAATTTTCTAATTTTATACAGCCAAGCATTAGACTAATGTTAATTTTCTAGCTATATAGTTCAATTTATGTCTTTTAAAGTGTTGTGCCTTTTCATGTATATTTTTATCTGTTAGTCATGTATGTGACCTTGACTCACATTTTTAATATGTCATTTTAATAATTTTCTGATATCTTATATCTTATGTATAGTTTTAAATTATCAATTTAGTCTAATGGTCAATCAATCTATATACACTCACTATATTAAAAGTTTGCAATTTCACATAAACATTTTTTCGCTTTATATTCAATTATACCAACAATTTTTTTAATATTAATTCTATTAATGTAAATTAATATTGCTTCCTTACTAAATTTTCATAATGTTTTTCAAAAATTAAACTTAGTTGTTTCAATTTTATTGATCGTATTGTCTTTCCGGAAACTGCCAAGTTCGTTATTAAATTTAAATTGAAAATAACATATTAATTTTAAATAAGTTTTTGAAATTAGAATCTCCGACTCTCAATGTTTTCATTATCTATAATTAAAATGGTCAAGTGACAAAGTTTTTTTAGTCAACATTTTACCCGTTGATTATGTTACCTTTGTCCTCTAAGGTAGAATCAATATTAATTTACGTAAGCGTAAATAATATTGCTATTTTATCCATAATAAGTAGAGACTGGACTTGATAAAAATGTGTAAAATTAATGTTTTGTCAAATTACTATCTAATACGATATTTTATATCAATATACAACATAATACAATAATGGCATACGACGATAGAATATAATACTTTTCCAATCTAAAGAAACTTTATTTTATACATACAAAAAATTATAATTATCAAGTATAATAGCAAATAACCCTAACGAATATTAAGACGCGGTGCTTAAAAACAATTCTATCAAGTATAAATGATCACCTTGTTGCTAAGTTTAATTTAATTTGGGAAACACCCAAACAATCTTTAACACATAGTCACATAAGAAAGAGTTAAATAATTCAATTAAATTAAATTATTGTATCAAATACAATTTTCATACTTCAAGGCCAAGTAAAATAAATATTTAAAAATAAACATATTTTTCTAATTACTCGAACAATAGCATTATGATTCACTAATATGATTCAATTATTATTAGTAAAAAAATCCTCTTACAATTTTAAACTATGGTTCTTGATTAGTTTAAAGCTTGACCAACCAGTTTCCCTTCATGTGTTTGTCTTGTAGCTAACCTGAGTTTTATATGAGTTAGATTTGCCCTGCACTAGTTCTTTTAAATAGGGGTTCGAAAGGAATAGTGTATTTATTTGCTACAGTAAAAATAAATATGCAAAGCTGTTGCAATTTCTTTTAAAATGTACGAAGTACACAATTTTGTTTAGAACTCTTAACATAATAAAACACAACTTTGCAATGTGAAGTAAAATAACGTAGGGAAATGAAATATTATTTTGTTAATCAGTCTATCTTTCAACAAAAATTATTCCTTGACGTACCCGAACATAATTAATTTAATTAATATTATTTTAACATTTCATATTTTACACTTTATCACTAACAGTCTTTCTTTCAACAAAAAATATTCCTTGGCGCACCCAAAAATTATTAATTTAATTAATAATGTTTCAACATTACATATTTTACACTTCATCACTAATCAAATGTTATTTCTGATAATAGATTCGTTTGAGTTTAATTATTTAAATTTGTAGCAAGACATTTTGTTGAAAAAGATTAAAAGCGGAAAAGGTATCTTTCACAAGGCCAAACTTTTTTTTTATAAGATCTCTACTTAACTCATCTAACAACAGTCCGTAGTGTTGTCTTAGATTTTTAGGCGTACAATACTAGTCGTCATACAGTTGTGTAGGCATTGAAAGTGTGTATTCATCGGAGAATTTTCGGGGCCATACACGTGTAGCTGTAAATGGGATTAGGATGTTTGTGAAATTAGTTTTTGTAACCTTTCGGTTTCGGTGACGTGTAGGCCTACGTGACTTGTAGTCAAAGGTGATGTGAATGCATCGGTGACGAGTAGGGCTGGTGATGTGTAGTCGTAGGTGACGTGTGGCCGTTGATGACACGTAGGCATCAGTGATGTGTAGGCGTCATGAAGTCTTGGACGCCAGTTACATGTATGACGTCCAATATGTCTAAGGGTTGGTGATGTTTAGGGATTATTGTAAATGTAGGATACTTTTAGGCATCCTTGCAGTCATTAAAAATGTGTGTCTGTTGATATTTGTCAGAACCGTGTAGGTGACCTTGTAGGCGTCAGTAACGTGTAGGTGTCTTTGTAGGCGTTTACCAGATAGTAGATGAAACATTTCAGTAGTACAATTGGATATTATTTAATAAGACATATGCATATTTAAGTTATATATATATAAATATAGAGTAATAATTTATATATATATATATATATATATATATATATATATAAATATAGAGTAATAATTGCAAATAAAAGCCATGCAAAAACCCTCGGAAAAATTCACTGTGACGTAGTTGAGTAAATAGTGCTCGTCTATATCTTGCCCCAAGATTCTAGTTAGGATGAAATTTAATGGAAATATCTTTAAAATTAAGAGCAATAATTTTCTTAAAGTTACCAAGATTCTTTATTTAAACTAATCAAATTATTAAATTTGTATATGTTTATTTTAACATTTTCGAGTAACTATAATTCAACAAGGACATACAACCATAATTTCCAGAAGAGTAATTAGCTTAATCTGAGTTGAAATTGAAAAAGTAAAATAGATATAAATAAATATAAGTACAGTACATTTTAGGTCCAAAGCAGTAATTTTGAAATTAATATTAGATATACCAATATGTAGCTCAGTCCTTCAACAAGAAGATCCAAGTATTCGCGAGGATACAAAATTACAACTGTATATATCGTATTCATCTATGTCACGTCTACAAAACAATAAGTGCTTATGTGAGTTAAGATGATGTAAGGTAAGTAAATATACAAAAGTATAAGGAGAGGAAGTATATTACCATAATCTCTGCTAGGTGCCGCTATGAAAATTACCTTTGTCGTGGGCCATCTGTTAATATTAGTCTCGTAAACATTCAATACATCTATTAAGGATATCAAAGATGCTTAGTGAAACTGGGTTTCAGCTTGGTTAGTTGTACTTGTGTTGTAGCTGTCGTAGATAAAGGCTACAAAGCAACGTGTAGGTGTTCTTCTAGGCGTTCGAAACGTGTAATGTCCCTGTGAGTGTTTTAATCATGTATAGTCGTGTTTGATGTAATGATCGGAGACGTATATGACTTCCTAAACTTTGTGAGTGTCGTTACCTTAATCTACTACGTACCGCCAAAGGGAGGAGGGTATATGTATGGTATTCTTTGTCGGTTCAAGATCGAATCAGCTGGGCACACCCTGCTTATTTCCAGTTTGACCACCTATTACACCGCGTTTGACATCCCTTAATCAGGGAAGAGATATTAAATCTCTGGTCATTGTATAAGCCGAATAAATTTATGCTTCCCTGCCTCTAATATGAATGGTATTTTTGAACCTGCTAAAGCCAAAGGATTCGAACGCTTGTGCGCCATCCTAATATCAGAAAAGTGTTAAATCTAAAAGTTATTCCGCTCCCGTTCGATCGTTTGGAAAGACAAAGCAACTTATTTGTAAATTAATGAAACAAATAGCCGAAACTATTGTTAATGCATTTAATATACATGCAAATCCTGTACAATTATATGTATAATTGTCGAATGGCTGCACAAATTCCAACTACCGAGTCGCTAATGGCTGCGTTGTCTGATGGCTGTGATCTTATATAATCACATGTTTATAAGCTGACGACTTCCGATTAGACTCTGCCTTAAACTATGAGTGAAGAATGACCATGGGCACGGGACGAATCCTGGATAGCTCAGTGGCAAGAGCATTGGTGTACTAAGCCGAAGGTCCCGGGTTCGATTCCCGTGCCCAGGTGTCATTTTCAATTTTCAGAATATGTTATTTGTAAATGTTTAACATGTAAAATGTAATATCTAAAGAATGTGATACACCAATGCTGAAAATAACTTTGAATTTAAAAAAACAACAACTCGTGATTTTCCCCGTATATATAAGTTGTAAATTGTTACTTGCTCATTAACTTTGAGAATATAACGTGATATAATTAATATAAAGGAGGGGATTATCTACTCCAAGCAAATACTAACAAATAAGTATAGACAATACAATTGTATACTAATTTCTCAAAAAAAATATGATAAATGGAAAATATCACGAGGACGACTAAAGGAAAATTAACATAAATACACGCCTTAGTAGATTAACTGACATAATTCATAAATAAGAACTAAGATTCTTGAGAAACAATCCCGAAAACAATTCTGTTAATATAATCATTGACAAAAATATTGGAAGGAGCAATTACAAACAATCAATCATAATAAATCAACGTTAATACACATTATTAAAACCAATCCTCAAAGTGTAGATTAACCTAAAATTAATTTTAAAAACAATAAAAAGTACCATGAAGTCTTAGTCAAAAAGGGCGAGAAGCCATTTTACACCCTTATGTGGATTAAAATGCTCAATATAATCAATACAGGAAACTACAACCGAAAAGTGAAACGTAAAAATATATAAGGGAAAATAATCTATACAGGAAACTACAGTTGAAAAGTGAAAGGGCCTAAAAATATATTTTAAGTCTCGGTCCATCAAAATTGACAAAAACTTTAAATTCTACCTATTTCTTTCAATATTAGAGATATCTCACTCGAAAGGGACAGTTCATCAAATAAGTTAATTTTATGACTTCGAGTCACTAACCGTTTAATTTAACTATCAATCACAAAGTATTATAAATACATAGGCTTACGGACAAAATTATATTAAAGGAATGAATGGAAAGACAACTGAAACTTAATAAAGCTTAAAATTAACCAACATTATTGTTTTTATTAGAAGATAGAAACCAATTTCTGAATTTAAGTTAGAACAGAGTCTCTACAAGTTAAAACTTCAAAAAACTCAAGATATATAAAAAAATGAAGACACTGTTTAAGAAATTCATTTAAAGGTCAAGAAATTAACACATTGGCAGATAAATTCATGAAGAATATAAAAAAATTGTGTTCTAAATGAAAATAAAATCTATTGCTGTTTGCAAAATTTGTAGGAAATGTTTTTAGGGCTACAAAAGTTTCAATAATCTATTTTCTAAGTAAATATGATTATAAATAAAAACATTTATTTAATATTGTTTTGATGTTATATTTTGGTTTGTTTCTATGTATTAACACATTTTAGGAGTGAAATATATTATTTAATTTACTTAATTAAATACCCCATCCAAGATGAAACTTAAACACTTTCGGTTTAGTCAAAAGTTACATTTTGAGTATTTTTCTTTAACAATTAAAAGTTTGTCTTTTATTTCTACTGGATATTCTGGTAGGAGATATTAATTTTTTTATACAGGGGCCTACACATTTTTACTTAAACACGTTATCATCTTGTTTGTATAAAAGAGTAAAAAATATTAGACTAGGTTCAAGAAAAGGTCAAGAAAAAATCAAGAAAAGGAACATTACAATATCTATATACACACTGACAAGGTGAATATGGGTCAAGGCATTCAAGAAAGTTAAGAAAATGTCAAGAAATGAAGACAATGGTCAAAAGAGTAATGAAAGAGTCAAGAAATGAAGACAGTGGTCAAGAGAGTAATGAAAAAGTGGATATATTAACGCGACGGCCAAGAAAGTCAAGAAAGATATATAAAAGTTGGGAATTAAATTTAAAAAAAAATATTTTACTGGTATGTTTTGTAGGAAATATTTTGAGGTTACAAAAGTTTAACTTAACTATTCATTAATAAATATTTGATAAGTAAAGCTTCCTAAATTAGTAGTTTCACATACGTTTATTCCAGTTTTGCACAATCCTGAATAATTATTTCAAAACATTATAAAATATTAAGGAGTAAATTACAGCTGTAAAAATATTTAAGTAATTGTTTTGCTATCTTTATTTTTCTTAATGAGAAATAACTTACACTTTAACTCATGTATACTGATTAAGGACATAGTTATTAATACTTATACCCTAGGAATGCCATGGTGTACTGAAAAGAATTGACCGAATTTTTCTCCTCAGATGAACATCATAATTAATCTTATTTCATTTTCAATTGCTTCAATCATGGACTTGTACATAATTCCCAGTTTCATATATAATTGTAGTTAATATTGTTATTTTATATTTGTAATAAAGTACAAGAAAGAATTAAGAGGAACAAGTAAAAGGAAAACAAACAATAACATGTTTTTATAATAATTAAAAACTGAACACCCAAAAAGGCTCAACTTAATACTGTTGCCATTAGCGCAAGGAGGAGATTTTCAATAAACCAGGAGTGTCTGATCTAAAATTTGACCGAAGCTTCACCAATTTCCCAGAGATCACTCTGTAGAGGAGTAGAGGAGGAGAAAAAGGGTCGTTTCAACAATGAAAATTAACTTGAAAAAGTTACCGTTTTATTGATCTATCAATGGTGTTGCTTTAGAGGTGTTTGAAAACGATTCCATAAATATCATAATAGAGTGATATTCATCGTGTTAACATTATTTTACATATATTGTTAGGTCATTAATTCCATCATGCACTCAAAGACTGAATCATGTTGATGATGTTTGTGGAGACTATCAACATAATAGATATATAAACGAAAGTATAAACAGTTAAGCAATGAGTGACACGATTCTTATATTTTCACGAGTGACACCCTCAAGCCTATCAGAGAGCAGCCAAAAAGATGCCTAATATGAGCCTGGACCATGAAATGGATAGAGAGAAGGAAGAGGACTTTTCTCCAAAGAGATTGCATTACAAATATTAATTGTTTATAGCTTTCTTATATTTTAGACCTCAAGCCCATTCCGATAAAATTTATGAAAAAGTTGATATTGCAAAACTCTCAATCTCGATGGCACACATATCCTGTTAGATGAAGGTGATGGGACTCTAATTTTAAATAATATAATGGCCCCGTTTACCTCAGGACTTTTAGAATTACTCTTATGTGAAGAGTTCATGAGCTATACGAATGTGTATCTGAATGTGCACAAGTCTATCCTCTAGGAAACAACTCTACATCGATTCAAGAAAGAACGGCTATTTCAACTCAGTTACAGGATCCAAGTATTTGTGCATCATTAAAACTATGGTCGAAGAGTAGAAAAAGCTAGAGGTAAAATGTCTCTACAAGAATGAGGGAGGGAGGTTAATAAATTATACAGATTGGGACAACCCAATCTAATTGTTATTTCGAATGGTTAGTCTCTTGCACATATTGGATGATGATACATTACTCTCGATCGAACACGGGATACAGGTATTTTTTCACAATATCACCGTCACAACTAGATAATGAAAGAATTTTATACTCTCTTTCACGTCTCCGCAGATGACTTTGCTGTGAGGAAACTTTCCATTTTGGTATGCATCAATTCAAACAAAAGTAAGCTGCTAACACTTTACATGTAAAACCTATAGTAGATGGCGAACGAAATGTTTATTTCTCTAAATATGGCTTCATATTTGCAAATAATTAATTTGTGTTCTCTTGTTAATATAATTTCTAAACTTTACACGATTTTATTTTAACTTGCCACACATTTAAATCCAAGGTATTTTGCAGACATGGGGTAGATTCTTTGAATTGGTAGGATTGTAGTTTCTGTTTGTTTTCTCAGATGATTTCCACTGTTGTGAGAAACTAGTCCTCAATTTTGGGGCATTATTAGGGTATTATTAGGGTATTATTAATATCTAAGATGTAATTTTTATGTGAATTTAAACTTAAGAGGGGTGCGAAGTCCCTCTGTTTCAGGTTTACCTGTTGTACCCTTGTGTTGGTAAATAGGCAGCTCACTTTTTAGACCTCCGCTTTTTTAATAATGGCTATTATATTTCTTGTTTATCTACAATTCTGAGTGTTTCTAACCCGATGATACATACATACATACATACATACATACATACATACATACATACATACATACATACATACATACATACATACATACAT
>CABFOW010003617.1:9901-22011 GCA_902141385.1 Timema californicum
GGGGGGGGGGGGGGGGTAGGTTCCCTAATTCTGTCCGTGTCTGATTGTACACTGAACCTCCCCCAGTCCTCTCGTCCTACACCGCTCCCCTCCCAGCTAAAGCTAACCTTAGTGTCGCTGCGAGTTATGGAAATTGCTCGGTGGCCTTTCCGCGCCGGGTTCGTCCATCTACTGCTGTGCTCATGCTAGTTGGACCCACTGTATGTGTAGTTTTATTATACAGGGTGGAGACAGTTACTTGAAAATATACACTTTAATTGAAACGCAAACGTATTCATTAGCTTTTTGTTGCCCAGATAAGTTCCACCTGACGTCAGACAAATCTCACCACGTTGTCCATCACTTTCCTCAGCATAGATAGTCTAATTGTTTCCGACCCATCCTGTATATAGAAAACGTTGCACTTCTCTTACCTTCATCATTGTCCAGCGCGTTGATATCGTGTTGGACTGGATCGCCGGTGATAGGGAGATGGGTGATATAGTTAGATCGGGTGTACTAAGGGTGTTTAAAAAAAACAATTTCCCACTCTTTTTCTACGCAAATGTGAGTATTTATCTTAAATTTGACCCTCTTTATTTCTATTCCATCATTGAAGGTAATAGTCCAACACCTTAGATCAGTCGGTAGTGTGTCTGTCTACTGAGCTAAGGGTCTTGGGTTTGACTCCCGGCATGACAGAATAGGATATATATGAGGGACTATCCCCACTAAAATGCATTAACAATAGTTTCGGCTATTTGTTTCATTAATATATGCAAACCCTGTACAATTATATATATAGGCCTATAATTGTCGAATGGATGCAAAAATGCCAACTACCGAGTCGCTAATGGCTGCGTTGTCTGATGGCTGTGATCTTAGATAATCACATGTTTATAAGCTGACGACTTCCGCACGTCCATCTTAGACTCTGCCTTAAACTATGAGTGAAGAATGACCATGGGCACGGGACGAATCCTGGATAGCTCAGTGGTAAGAGCATTGGCGTACTAAGCCGAAGGTCCCGGGTTCGATTCCCGTGTCCAGGTGTCATTTTTCTATCTTAAGAATATGATATCTATGAGGGACTATCCCCACTAAATGGCATTAACAATAGTTTCGGCTATTTGTTTCATTAAGAATATGTATGATTGATGAAAATGTGGGTTTACCCTTTCACATTGATGTATTAATGACTGGGAACTGGATGTTGTGCCTCTCCTAGTCTAAAGTTATATTATAAGGCATATGAAGCTATGACAAGCCTAGCAAGTCGGTAGTGGGAAATTTATGGCTTGAATATTATTATTATTATTATTATGATTATTATTATTTTTATTTAGCACCGCGTCTTACTACCCGTTCGGGGTAATGCTTTAAGTACTAATTACGCTAATGGATTAGGAATGGGAAAGGTTGAATATATGGGAAGTGAACCCGCATTTCCCTGGAGGGAGAGTGGAAAACCATTTAGGAAAAATCACCCCCAGTTCACCCGACCGAGATTCGAACCTCGATCTCCCCGTCCTACAGCAGTCGAGCTTAACACGACTAGCGCTTTAGCCAACTACGCCGCCGAGGTGGGTATGGCTTGAATAAAAAAAACACCTCACACAGGCTGGAACCAGTTGTGGATGAAAGTAGTGTAGGTAGTTAATGTGTAACACTAATGGGTTATAAAACACTGTGAGGGAATATAAACAATTACACCTTACCATATTTGACTACACTAACGGGTAATAAAACACTCGGGGGAATATAAGCAATTACACCTGCCCATATTTGACTACACTAACGGGTAATAAAACACTGTGGGGGAATATAAGCAATTACACCTGCCCATATTTGACTACACTAACGGGTAATAAAACACTGGGGGGAAATATAAGCAATTACACCTGCCCATATTTTACTACACTAATGGGATAAGGTTGAATATGGAGGAAATGTACCAACATTTGCGTCAATGTAGAGTGAAAAACATTTAGGAACTACCACCCTCACTACACGCGTCCGAGATTCGAACCCCGACCTCAATTTTACTGTAGAATCCGACTAAACGAGCCTGACGTCTTGTCCTCGTTCCTATCGACGCGAGTGATGTGTGATGATATTTCTAGTATAGCGTGGTTTTTATTCTTGTGACTTCGATCTGTTACGTCACTTTGTGTCAAACGCACTCAAATTATTAGCATGGTGGGTATATTAATTAACTTGAATTAGTTGAAAAAATTACACCTAGACAGGGGAATCGGACCCGGGACCTTATATCTTAGTTTTACTTATGGGAAGTCTCTAATCATTTCTGTTACATGCTAGTTTGTTGTTTTTTGTTTAATTATTCTTAAATCATAATTTTGAGAAATCAACACTTTCGACTATAAATAAAATGGTGATTTCTGACTCATCATCACGACTTATTTGAGTGAGTCTTCTCATTCATATTTTCATATTCGAAAATAAAGTAATCAGTATCATCATTAGCTTGGAGGTCTCCTTGTCTTCAGCAGTCTAGTCCAACACGAGAGTAGCGCGTTAGACCATGCAGCTACCGAAGCGTGTAGTATCAACATTAAAAGCATCTTATTGGTTTAAAAGTAATTATAAAAAATAAATTAGAGACTAAGTATAACTTAAACTAAAGTTCATAGTTGTATAAAACACAAACATTAAAATTATGGTTGGATGCGTAGTAATTGTTACCATTTTCATAATGTTATTGATTTTACATACCTCATAAGGTGACGTCACACCCCAAGTAACTACGAATATATTTTAATATTTGAAGCTGTACAACCTATCAGGATAATGTTTATCACACCTCTCTATGCTATTCTAAAGTATCATTATCCAATATGGAGCTTATTATGCTTCACTCGAGTATCATAGCTTATCAGGATATTATTTATGACACGCTGGCTCCATCCATCCGGTTAGAGGCTACATATTTGATCATATAGTCTAATCATACATCTGTGTTAGCTATTCTAGCTTCTCATAACAGTGGTTAGTACGCCCGACTTGTGATTGAAGTTCATTGGCCGACTGGTCAGCGTGCTTGATTCAGTGTTCTGAAGCATTAGTTTCAGTAGTGATGAGGTAAGGGCGATGCGCACTGCTTTGCGCTGGTAGCGTCATTCTTGTGTCAGAGACATGTGTGCCTGTTCAATCCTGGATATGCCAGTAATTTACACTTGACTCTGGTATCCTGGCGTATACAGGGCAGTGTACTTGTACAGCATTCTTGTGTCAGAGACATGTGTGCCTGTTCAATCCTGGTATCCTAGCGTATCAGGGTAGCGTACTTGTACAACATTCTTGACTCTTTAAGTTCGTTCTTAGCTCATAAAGTTAGTGGGTTGCACGCCTGATTCGAGTATCCATGGGAGAGAGTATGGCTACTTTGCATCTTCCCTATATATCTCTTTCTCTCTCGAAAACATGAGGATATTAATAATGGGTTACAAGGTAGCAGTTTCCCAGTCAACAGAGACTACATTGTATCCTCCCACTAGTGGTATGACGCCCACGCGAGAAACGACACATGTATATTCACATGTCGACCTAGGTGGTCTTGGGGTAAAGCGCTCGCCTCAGGACCTGATGTTTTTGGGTTCAAAACCGGCCGGGTTTGACGGATTTATCTTGAGAAATACAAATCTGTAGCACAATTTACTTCGTAGGGGAAATAAATCCGTCGGTCCCGTGTCGATTGTGGCGTGTAAAAAATAACCTTGGAAGATAGGTGAAAATACCTTTCTCGGCAAAATTGGTAGACCTTTTAGCGCATCGCTCATAGAAATTCTCTTGAGCTAATATAATCAATCGTTTCATAAAGTACACGTTAAATACCTCAAATAAATAAAATGAAACGATATTCACATGCGCGTGGAGTAGTGGAACATAACATTACATTATTACGAATAACATTTTGAACACATTTTAGAAACACAGATATGTTTTTATTTTCAATATTGATAACATTTTACGATATTATTTGTGTTATTTCATAAGTATTGATAATATCCATCAAAAGTGACAGCAGAAAACATGACTTGACGTATTAATACGTGAGAATAGATCTAGTAGCTTTTCTTGCTGTCAGATTTTTAAGAATGTGTAAGGAAATTTGGGGCTTACTTACCCTACTTTAGTGCAATGTGGCTTCTTCAGCATCATTGGAAGTTTTTTTGATGCCACTTAATTACTGTTCGAGTACTTATTATATAAGTTTCAATACTAGTTTGCGCGTATAAACTTATACATAAAGCTTAAATGAAAAAGAGACGTATTAGATACGTTATGAAGATATGAAAGTTTAACATAGGTTTATAAATTCCAAAGTAATGTTTTTTTTGTCTTTTTTCTGTGTGTCAAACCATGTCTAGCGTGTAACGAGTTTTGTAAAGAAATTACGACATTTCTTCAAATTTTGGTGACGTTAATATAATGGTTACGTGTACTAATGGTTCAAAGTTTTTTTGGGGTAAACTTAAGGCTGGATGGAAAAGGTGCGAGAAAAAGCCAGTGTTTTTGCAGTTTTTATGATGAAATAGGGCCTCAGTATAAACATGGAATTTAATTTTCTACAAATGGTTACCTCAAAATTTCTGGAATATCTGTCAAGAGTGTCCTATAAGTTAATGACAACATTTTTTTCTTCATTTAAAAAGTTTGTTAGATAATGTCACCATGATCATGACAGATATTCAGAAACTGTTATCAACATGTGAAGAAAATTAAACTATTTGTTTGTATTGGAGCAAATATTTTATTTAGTTTGGCAAAAAAAAATGTTTTGCCATAAAAACTGTAAAAACACTGTCCTTTTCTCTCGTCCCCTACAATCCCACCTCTATGTGCGTACATTCACCCCCTAATAGACTAACATGTTTACTTAGAATATTATTAAAACATATGGGAACAACACGTTCATATATAACTTGCTGCGATATCACATTAGTGTTTTCAAGCTGGTTATATAAACATATAACATAAAAAAGTTATGTTAAAGAATATATCATTTATATACTTACCCGCTCCTGCGGCCGCGTGGTCTAACGCGCTACTCTCGCAGTAGACTAGACTTCCAATGACGGGGAGATTGAGGTTCGATCCTCGGTCGGGTGTACTGAGGATGGTTTTTAAAAAATCCACTACTCCTACACGCAATTGTGGTCACACTTCATCTAAAAATAACCTCCCTAATCCCTAAAACCACTAGCGTAATTAGTACATAAGCGTATAAACCGAACGGTCATTAAGACGCGGTGCTAAAAAAAGAATGAGAAGCGAGATTAGCCTAGAGTACATGCACTCGCATTCTCTTGTAGAAAGGACTATAAAATCACATTTGGAGAACTATTTTCATCACGCCTGGGTGGGATTCAAACCTGGACCTCCCGTAGACGACGATTTAGTACAATTAAATTCTAATATGTTAGACAGCTTTATCACCTGCGCTTACAATAAATGTTATTTATATGAGGTATTTAACGTACATTTTCTGAACTGATTGATAATATCAGCACACGAAAATTTCCATGATCAAGATCGAACGGGTTTACCAATTTAATCGGAAATGGTATTCTCACACACTTTCCAGGGCTCCCTTACATACCACAATCGACATTGAGCCGGCGGCTTTACCTCGCCTCCGAAGGAAGTTGTGCTACGGATTTTTATCTCTCAAGAAACATCCGTCGACTCCGGCTGGATTTGAACCCACGAATATCTGGTCCTGTGGTGAATACTTAATTCGAGACCTCCTTAGTTCGACTATCTTTGGTTTTAAATGCGCCAACGAGTTAAGTAATCGAAGGTTACTTCGCTAATGCTCATAGCTTATACGGGGTTCATAAACCGTTATTATGAGTCTTAAATGTATTCGAATCTTTGATTTTAAAGAATTGCTGAATAAAACTAAATGTTTGAGATAGTATCTATATGCGACGCCATCGCAGTCGTCAATCCAGTATTTACTGCCGTGTATTCAAGTAAATAGGTATACACCCACGTACCCGTCGATACAGAAGCAACTTCCTGCTCTTGAAATTGATAAGTCGCTGAGCCAACCCGCGTAATAAGCGCTGCGCCCCACGCGTTTTGCAGACAGCGCGCTCCCCAATGTTCGCACCTCCCCGATATAAAGGGGGAGCCAGTTTGATAAGCGAGGAAAGGAAATTGCCTCGTGGCCATGTTGAAATCCCGTCATCGCTTTAAATCAATATTATGATTGAATGGAATATCGAATTTATTGCTCGGCGCCACGGTGTACCATAGAGGAACGAGTGACGGAATACGGACATTTTATTTTTAGCAAGCAGATAACCCCCACCCCCCTTTCGCCCGCCAACTGTTTAACCGAAGGGTAGGATGACAGCTCATCAAGGTAGACTCGCTAGTCTCCGAACATAAATCCTGGCTGTATCGTTCTTAACATGTGAGAATCGTGAACCGGCCATCGTGGGATCAGTAAATCAGTTGACGTTGCCACCATTCACGTTAGTCTTGTAGGTTAAAGTCGCTGTTTGAAACCCATCCGGATGTATTGAGATCGTTCTTTTCTTGATGGCTCCCCATTCTGCTTTTACACAAATACTGGCACGCTTCCTCTAAATTATAGCAGTCTCACCCCTACTCCATTATGAGGATTCCCTAAACGAGGGGTAATACGCGAAGAACGAAAACAAAATCCTTACTGAGCTGTCCTTTTTTTTTACCTACCACCGCGTCTTACTACCCATTCAGGTTATACACTTATGTACTAATTACGCTAATGGTTTAATGGATTAAGTTTAGATTAAATGTACCTGCATTTGCGTGGAGAGAAAAAGAGTGGAAGACCATTTTGGGAAAACCACCCTCATTACACCATACGTATATTCGAACCTCGATCTCCCCGTCATCGGAAGTCTAGTTTATTGTTAGAAAAGCGCGTTAGGTCACGCAGACGCTGAAGTGGGTTACATCTAATTACCCTCATTAGTGGAAACATGAACCAAAGCGAGCTCGTCTAGGCTATCTTATAGTTGAGGAACTTAATGTTTACTGTTTAAAATTAGTATAATGATAATTAGGAAGGTGTAACATTCTAATAGAAATGCAAGCAGTCAAAATTATGGTTAGGTTCCTTTTGGTTACTAAAAAGCTTACATTTGCTTTGCTGACTTAGTTTACTGTAGCAGTTTCGTATTCAAGTGAGTGGCGCTGCTAGTATAGCTTCCAATATATTAACTAGGCTCGTTTTATTCTCGTTTGAGATATCGTTGTCGAATTCGTATAGTCACTAAGTCAAGCTCGCGAGAAAACATCAATCTCGTTCGGTTGGTCGAGATGTCAGGATTAAATTCTGACCAGGGATAGTAGAGGGAGGGGGGCTAGTTTTATTCCTAGAAGGTTTCCCCCTTCTGCCTTCACGTAAATAAAAGTGTTTTTTTTTCTTCTAAACTCTTCCTACCCTACAAGTGTAAATAAATGCTGATATCACGGATGGGTAGTGAGATTCGATGAAAATAATAGTTCCTAAACTAGAATATGAACTCTTGTAGGTTATCCAGAGGTCGCGATGGTCTCAAAGACGAATAAATGGCACAGTTCACCGCACAGATTTTCTCTCGCCTTTATCTTAAAGTATACATTTACTAAAAACTTGTAAGATTTGTGAAACGAAATAATAGGTCTATACATTCTTGTAGAAACGCTACACCAAAGATCATAAATGAAATAATATACATTGTTACATACTCCATGGCAATAGGAACACTGTAACAGAAAAATTGAGAAAAGAGAAACATCTTTGTCCATCAAAGAGAATAGGAATCAAATTCATTTTCAAAGAACTGAATGAAAAAGTATATATATATATATATATATATAATTATAAATCAGAAATGATTGGTTTTATAAAAATATATTTCATATAAAATATGTTTATCTTTAATATTACTACAACTTTACAATGATAAGTTATTTCGTTTCTCAAATAGCTGCGGATAGATTTTAAAAATTGGAAAATTTCTCCTTATATAAAGTACTCTCAAAGTCATTTTCATAAGAAAATGAAACTTGCCATCTTGTTTATAGTGATAAACAGTGTCGAGATATAAAATTTAATCAAAACTGTCTAAGCAAATTTCGAGATAGAGTTTTTTTTTGCCTTCAGTAAACAACCCTTTATTTTAGGGTTGTATATCTAATTTCATAACACCTCGGGGGCACCTAATGAAAACCCCAGATGCCAAGTCTTAGCTCGATTGATAAAATAGTTTTGGCTCTAGCCCGAGGTTCGGACAGACTGAATTGCGAAAACAGACATTTATCAAAATCTCGAGTACAATTTTTTCGACGATCATTATATTTTTCTCTCGGAGAGGTCTACATAAAGTGAAAATCTATAACAAACACTTGTAAAACGTTGGAAACCACTGGGTTGACAGATTATGAAAAGCACGTGGTTCGAATCCCGGTTGAATGTCCCAAGAATGCTTACTACTAAATGGTGGTGGGTACATTTCCTCTAAATTATACCCTACCACACTAGTGTAGTTAAAGAAGGATAGTCCGAATGGGTATTAAGACGCGCGCAAAAAAAAAATTGGAACACATCAAATCTGTTGTTGAATTTGTGAATCCAGCTCCGTAATTTCCGATTTGATCCTGGACTTGGATTGTCTTGTTTTCTCGATATGGTCCATTCTCTTGGAACCGCGGCATTATACGGAGCAGTTAATAACGCTGTGGACGACCATTATCTCTAAGTTATTTCACACCTTCGCCCTGAACGCGGCTCACATGAGAAGGCCTCAGCTTGTGTTCTTTTTTGTCTGCTCCTCCTTTAATTCTATTATAACATTAACAATTCCAAACCTTCCTCCTCCCAATTCCCCTTCTCGACGGAAACATTGCACGGGTATGTTGGGTTGGGGTTTTTTTCTTTCTTTTTCTGCGCGCTTGGCGACAGTTCTCTCTCTCTCCACGGGTTGAAATCCGAGCTCGAGAGAAAACCTTTTAATGTTCATTCTCGTGAGTTCTCGTAAGGTTTAGCTCGAGGTTTGTTCAACCGATCGTTCCTAAGAGTTCTATAGTCGAACAAATGAGAAAAAAAAGCAATATTTTAAGAGCATAATACGGCCGATATCAATTGTTTCCATTTTAGCGTCCATTCTACACCTATCAAAAATACATATTTTAAAATAAAATGGTAACGGTGCACAAAGTACAGAATTTCTCTTTAAATTTATTATAAAATAAACACATTTTCTAAAAACTCGTAAGATTTGTAAAACGAAATATTATACATTGTTGGAGAAACATTCCACCAAGCTCATAAATGAAATCAATAATATACACTGTTACATAAAAATAGATTAAAAAATGAACTTTTTGATCCATAAAAGATCATATCAATCAATTTCACATTATTTTCAAAGACTAATATATATCTGCTTATAGCTCGGGAACAATTGGATTTATAAAAAATATATTTCAAATAAAAGATTCTTTATCTTTAATAACTACAAGTTTACAATGATAAGTTATTTCGAATCGCTTAATAGTTGCGGATATGTGACAAAAATTGGAAAATCTTCCCCACGTAAAGTACCCTTAATGTCATTTTCATAAGAAAATGAGAAATGCCATCTTCTTTATAATGATAGATTTCTGAAACTTGAGAAATTACACCTGGACACGAGAATTGAACCCGGTACCTTAGGCTTATTACGCCATTGCTCTAACCACTAAGCTATCCAGGAATCGTCCCGTGCCCAGGGGTATTCCTAACTCATATTTTAAGGCAAAGTCTATGATGGACGTGCGGAGATCGTCGGCTGTCAGATTACGATATCTATATGGAGTAATACTCACTAAAAATAATAAATAATAGGTTTGGCTATTTGAATCGTATAATGATATACATTGTCTGAATATAGAATTTAATTAAACTCTGTATAGCTAGTTTTAAGAAAATCAATATTATCTCTTTTTTCCCTTCAATAAACTTCCCTTAAATTTTGGGATGGATATCTCATTCCAAAAATCCCTCGAGGGGGACCTTATGAAAACCCTAAATACCAAATCTTAGCCCAATCGGTAAAATAGTTTCGTCTCTAGTTCGAGGTACAGAGAGATGGCATTGCGAAAACAACTTTTTTTGTTTCAGGGGGTCATGAAACGTTGACATTTATCAAAATCTCTAGTTCGAGATATTTGACAATTACAATACTTTGAGGGGTCGAGTGAAAGTAAAATTTGTAAGGGGTTAAAAAAAACTTCAAGATTTTTTTTGTCAATGATATCTCGAAAATATGTTATTGGCCTGTTATATTGATGAACAGCTCTTATTATCATTAGAATTAGATACTTGCACTTACTGGGTTTTATTATTGTACCTTCACATGACTTACAAACTAACTTTGTATATAACAAATATAACATACAATCAACCGGCCTTCAATTCATCATTATGTTCTACCTCTGATAGATAAAAAAATATCCACAGTGGAAAAGAAGATTTTACGATCAATAATATGTTGTTAATATTGCTGTGTATTGGTCAGATGTATACCATTTTTATTAGCATTATTATGTTATATATAAAAATAATGTCTAAATGATATCTAAATAAACATCGCCTTTATTTCGATCTATTATAATTATTATAAAAACAACACGAATGTAATATTTTCAATTAAAATCATATAAATAAAATACAAAGTGTGGTTTTCCGTTTGTGTGTATTAACTTTGAAGCTCCAAAACTAAGAAATTTAGAAATTCATACCTGGGGAGACGCGAAGGGATGCGCCTGGGACGTATCATAAATAAATAAAAAAACATCAATTTTGATGTTGACGCCTTAAATCAAGTGAATAACAGTGTTTTGCTATCATTGTAACATACTGTTTAGTGTAGTACTCATTTTTCTGAATCTATCTTGGATCACTAAGGTAAATAATCCACTTTAATTTTTTTTTAAGAAATCCCATTATAAATTTCAACCTCAAATACAAATATAAATTTACAGTCATCTTGTTTTTATAGTTTGGTTGATTGGTATGTATTCACACAAGTATGTAAAATTGTTTGACAAATGAAAATTACCCACTTAATGAAAGCTCTACATCTTTATTTGATTTGATATTATTTAATTGGATAACTATACAAACAAACACATTAACTTTTCAATTAAAAGGCAGCTAAAATTCCTCGGTAAAAAACGACACCTTATATATTTTTTTAAATATACTGTGGGTTTGATAACTATTTTATCTTGATTAGAGTTGCGGTAACTCCAAAACCATTAAGCCTACATATCTGAGACTCTGCCTACATATACCTCGATTTTGGTAGGAAACCCTGTTCTAGAAGGCCTTATTTCTTACCAGAATCTTACTGTGTAGTAGTATCTTGGTAGGATAAAAGGCCTTTCAGAAGAGCTGTAGGAAGTCCGTTATGGAAGGCCTGTTCTTCTACTAAAATCCCACAAGAAGTATTATGGTACGGGTTAAGTCCTTCCACAACGGAATTCGTACCAGAATCAGGGTATGATTAAGAAAACTTGAGTGTGTGCCTTGAGCATATATCTACCTTTAAATAGACATAATATATTGTGAACCCGGTGACCTCTTAAACATAGTTTTGGGTTCTTTATAAACTATTAAAAACCCAACTCTTTAAACCTATTTACAATAGCATTACAATGCATCATTTATCAATTAATACTTTGATTCTTTATTTAATAATACAAAACAAGAATTTTTGTTTTAAATATAAATAATAAAAAGACTCAAATGTCTGTGTACTATGTTTGATTACAGTGCATAATTTCAACAAGTGTATAATTATAAGCTATAGATAGTGATTTGTTGATTTTAAACCATTATAGTTCACGAGCTAAAACGGGTCAAAATTGATATTTTATGCTTTCTGCGTACCATTGTTAAGGTAATGTATGGGGCTGAAATTATAATGATTTAAAATCAACAAATTACTATACATCGCTAATAATGGTACACGTGTTAGAATTATGCAGTAAAAGATTGTTTGTCAAATGACCTTAAGAAACGTTTAAAAATGCTACTACGTTCATTAATATAATTCAACATTTTCCTTGAAAGTTTTTTTTTT
>CABFOW010003617.1:54583-67186 GCA_902141385.1 Timema californicum
TTGCCTCTGCCCCCCCCACCCTTCTCCACTTGTCATTTTGTACAAACAGTTTAATTGTGATTTGCTGCCTTTTCGTTTAAATTATATTCTCTACACCCCCTCACGTCCCCCCGCCCCCTTTTGCAAAGGTCGGACGTTTTTGTTTCTATCGAAATCAATTGGCCCTGTCGTGTCGCGTAATTGCCCGATAAAAAAAAGTACAGTAAAAGAATGACCGTGGATGACACCATGCCGCACGACCCTTCTCTTTCAGAGGGACGATAATATTGATCTAATTAACATGATTGACGCTAGTTGAATTTTATTGGTCGCGTAACACCGGCATGACGTCACAAACATATAACTCCCATTTGACTGAGAGGTCATGTGTTTGTTCTTTTGCCTGTCGGGCAATCTCCAACCATAACCGGCCATGCGTCGGTCAGTATCCTGCCTGCAAACAATTAATATCCGTGATTGAGCCATGTGTGTGTAAATATAGTGTTCTCCTCCGGTGATGATGGAACTCTTTCTTTTGCCTTGTCCGGCAACACAACTCTAAGGATGGTATGGAAATACGTTTAGAAGTGAACTCTGTAAAGACTACATATTGTATGATTACACAGAGAACACAAATTGGGGTTCGATAATTTAAATATTACTTCGAATAACACATCATTAGACAGGGTTAATTATTTTGAATATTTTGTTACAATTTCAACTAGCAATAGCGATATTAGATTGGAAACTAGGAAATAAATACAGTAGGGAAATGCATGCTATTACTGGGTCAATAAGTTGATAACATCTCGCCTGCTGTCCAGGAATGTAAAACTCGCAATATACAAAACAATGATTTTATCGTTTGTTTTCTATGAATGTGAAACATGGCCTCTTACCATACACGATCAAAGCAAGGTGCTTAGGAACATGCTTGTTCCAAAAAGAGATGGAGATACTGTGGAGGGGAGGAGGTTATAAAATGATTAGTTACCCACCCTGTACTCATCACAATACATTTTTTAGTATGATAAAATCTCGTAGATTACGATGGTCCGGACATGCAGCGCGAATGGGAGAATCTAGAACCGTGTTCAGGGTACTTACCGGCAAACCCAATTGTAAGAGAAGATTGGGAAGACCTAGACGCAGATGGAAGGATACAATTTTATTTAATTGATACATTTTATTCCAGGGTTACTAATAGTCTAGTCAAAGTTAGGAAGAAAAAGGTATTTTACAGGACGTACGCTCTCACTAGTTTGGTGAACTCGCATTTGGAAAACCACCCTTACTTCGTACCGATCTCCTTGTCAGCATCGATCAAACGCACTAGGAATCGAACGCCTTAAACCACTCGATGCAACTATCTAATTATTAAATATTAAAGGGCTAAGGATGTTCGTTTAGTTTTAACTATCCTAGCTAAAGTTAAATTTTAGGTTGTTCGTTGATGTTATATCTTTATTTAGTGCTCGTTAAACATCCGAATTACAAATAATATACATTTTAGTGTGTTGTAGTTTTTAACACTAACTAAAACCCGTACCTATGGGCCTTTGGTCAAAGGTGTGAGTCTTATCTTATCTGGTTTGCCGGTTATGAGACATTTCGGGTTCGAATCAAGGCTTGAGGTACTGAATTATGTTTACCTAAAGAGTCTTTCACTTTTACTCTGCATAGGTGCGGGCTGATTTATTCTAAATCCATATCGTCCTTATCCCTACCTATTTAATGTAACTATGAGTATATTCCAGACGGGTAGTAAGGTGCGGAGTGAACTTCGAACCCCCACCTACTATCTTACCAATAAGGGTTATCCGGCCCCGTGATATAGGGGTCAGTCCACCTGGTTACGAGACTAGGGGTCCAGGGTTCAATTCCCGGCTGTTACCTTGGGTGTTTTTCTCTTAAAAAGAATTTTCTCAACGGCCGCCAGGGGCTGGTAAATTAGACTTATGTTAGGTTTAGGTCTCCCACTGGTCCACGCCTCCATATTCACTATTATCAAATCATCTCATCACGGGTACGTGTAGACAACCTCCTATGTTGTACCTTGGGTAATGTTCTGTGTCACCAGAGAGGAAAATAGTCTATATACAGGAGACAGAACTGGATGTCAGTCTCTCCCAGTCATTAATTCCATACGCAAAAAAAAAATGTATGTATAGTGTAGTCCCGGGAATCAACCATCACCATCATCATCCTCAACCGTTTCCAGCCTGTGGCCGGGTCACTCTAGTAAAATGCCTCCATCTACCAACTAACGGGGCAGTGACGCGCATTACAAGGAGCCTACTCAGTGGACCCCACTCAGCCTCTCCTGCTCAATCCTGATAGACGAGAGACAGGAAACTGGTCAACAAGCTTGGAACAGGGTCTGACCATTTGGGAGTGAGAGGGTTGATAGACTGGCCAACAAGCTTGGAACAGGGTCTGTTCAGTTGGGAGTGAGAGGGTTGATAGCCTGGCTAACAAGCTTGGAACAGGGTCTGTTCAGTTGGGAGTCAGAGGGTTGATAGACTGGCCAACAAGCTTGGAACAGGGTATAGCCAGTTGGGAGTCAGAGGGTTGATAGACTGGCCAACAAGCTTGGAACAGGGTTTGGCCAGTTAGGAGTCAGAGGGTTGATAGACTGGCCAACAAGCTTGGAACAGGGTCTGGCTAGTTAGGAGTGAGAGGGTTGATAGATTGGCCAACAAGCTTGGAACAGGGTCTGGCCAGTTGAGAGTGAGAGGGTTGATAGACTGGCTAACAAGCTTGGAACAGGGTCTGGTTAGTTGGGAGTGAGAAGGTTGATAGACTGGCCAACAATCTTGGAACAGGGTCTTGCCATTTGGGAATGATAGGGTTGATAGACTGGCCAACAAGCCTGGAACAGGGTCTGGCCAGTTGGAAGGGAGAGGGTTGGTGATAATGAGCTAAGTCATCGTCAGCAGTCGTAGCCTCAGTTAGGGAACGTTACCACCAAGAGAAGGTCTCCCTGAGGACCTTTAAGTGCCAGCTGCGTTATTCAGGTGTAGAACACGACAAGCCTAGTAAGCCAGAGGTCGAAACAAACAAATGTACTCGAGAAAATAAAGTAAAATACCGGGAGTCAAGCATTCTAATATACGAATAACAAACAGTTCAGGTCGAATGGTTAGAGTTTCCTCGACGTCCTAATCTCGACTATAATGTTATATATTGCCGAAAGAAGCTTCGATCCTACAGGAATCCGAACTCTTGAAAGTCCCCAGAGAGGACCTATCGCCCCTTGACGGTCTTGTCCACAATACTACGCCCCTAAACGTAGTCACTCTTCGCTTATTCCTTCCCGCCTCTCACCCCCAGTGCATAGAGCCACCTCCCCTACAACCGCAACACGCCTTTTTATTGACATATTTTTTTAACGGAGCACCAAATCAGTGCCCCAGATACCCCTCCCCTCCTTCCGGGCTATTGACCAAGCTAGATTATGCAAAAGTATCCCCTCACCCTACTTGTGGGAGCAATGTTTGCTCGAGACACGCAAGCTTTCGTGTCTCGCAAACACCCCCCACCCCCCTCCGGTTCCCCCTTTTTATAGCCACTGAAGAAAACAATCTTATTTCCTTTAATAGTAGATTACCATAAATTCACATATTCCGTTGTTTAACGTTTTTTTCTCCCCTTTTTGTGTAGCGAAATGTCGTATGCATTCATACATTGTCTGTATGCATGCCTCTTCTTTTATTATTTGCAACTTCATTTCTCACAAAAACATGGTACATACATAGGGCCCCATTAGGACCTCACTAGGTTTTTTTTAACATTCCTCTGGACCAACAAACAAAACCCACAGGTATGCAAAGTTTAAAATATGCCAAACTTGGTTTAATGTTTGTTTGAGTTTAGTAAGAAATTCTGAAAGTTAAGTTCCAAAAAATAGTCCCAAAATGTTAAAAGGTCATCATTTACATATTATCGATATTTCATTTATGTGGCCCACATTACAAAGTTCAATTCATTTGACTTTTAAAAAGAGGATTTAAATTACGCTTTGTAACCTAAAATATTGCGCCATATTCATAATATGTATCAAAATTAGTTTTTGTTTTTTGTTTTCTCATACTATAATAAGTTACGTTATTTGTATGTATACGATGTTTTGAATTATTTCTAAGGCGGGAATTATTCTATTACTTATCCGTATACAATTATATGTATCATTGATCAAACTCGCTAAACACTGATTGTAAAATTACCTTTGTAATTTATGACACTATATATTTTCAAATATATTAGTAGGGACTCGCCTTTTTTCTAGGTTCTTAGAACCCATGATTTTTTAAACTCTTTGCTTGGAATGGAAACATCTTTGCAAGTATAAAATAAAATTGGATTTCCTGACTGTTAAAATTATTTTTTCAGTAGGCCTTTATAACCCATCTCATGGACGATTAATCTGTATATAAGATACACTCTTATGCTTTTTAATTTTAAACTAATGAATTTTCAATTTGATTGTATTAAAAAAAAAGTTAAATCGTTTTATTGTTATCTAATGAAGACCATATAAAAGCGTACCGTGTAGTTAGAGCTGTAACTCCTGCCTAAGCTATCCGTGAAGTGAGAGAGGCTCTTAATAGATTTTAATATTTCGCAAAATGCCGCTAAAGAAAATCATAAAATGTCAATATTGCACCCAAAGCAGTGCAGCTGGGTGCATGTGTGTTAAACCTAGAGGAAGAGAAAAAGAAGATTTTGGTTACAAAAGTATAATAATTATGATTCTTGTAGACTTCCAAGAATTTGTGACACATTTATTTTTTATTTTTTTAAATAAAGTAACTACTTCTTTGATTCTTACTTTCCACATTCACAGAGTGGAATAGTTTTGAATATGCAATTGTCTTTAATAAAATAAAAACCAAGTGGTAGTGAATCGGCTATTTATTAAAATTGGGAACATTTTTTAGATCATGTCAATTTATGAACGTTTATTTTCAAATACAATTGTTTAACTTCATACTAGCAATAAATTCCATTTTTAAATTTGTCTGATCTTATTTATGATAATTTTTATGTTAAATATAATAGCTATCGTATTAGAGATCCAAATATGACAGTTCTGAATGATGCATTAATTCAACGTTTGTTCCTGATGTTAATTAACTAACATATGTTCAACGACTGGTAATATATCACCTGTCAAGTCACACCACAATAATAACCCATTCTGACTTCTATACCATTTGATACACAATTCTTTTTGAATACATTTGTTACAATGGATAGCATTTTGTGTAAAATATGTTATTTCTCTAGCATCCTAATTAACTTAATCACTATTAATAATTTAGTTACCGTTTATAATAAACCTAATAAGGAGACCCGTGGCTTTAAAATGATTTGCAATTTTTAAGAGAAATGCATTATTATTATTATTATTACCGCGTCTTACTACCCTTTCGGGTTATACGCACTTACGCTAATGTGTAATGTTAGGGTGATTGTGAGATGAAATGGAGGATCTATAGTGTAAGTTGTGGGATCCGAACCACTTTGGAGGCCTGGAATTCCACACATTCACAAGTTGTTATTAATACACGTCTTATCAGAGGTGAATAAAGGGTTTGGCAATTAGATAAATCTGTCCTGGGACAGAGGATTGAACCCTGGACCCCCAGCACAGAGGTCCGACACCTTGCCTCTAGACCACCAGGTCACCATAGATGCAACAAATGTACACTCCGTTTATCTTGTAATGTAGCAGTCTTACCTTGACACATTACACTATGGCACAATATTATAAGCTGAGCCATAGGAGAACAACGTAAGGTAGGTAAGCTTTCTGCCTCTCAGGGTTGACGGAGGGTGTATATATATATAAATAGGGTGTACCTAACATGTGGGATCCACCTCAGTGGACAGGAGAGACAAAAACAAAGAGAAAAATTAATATACGACTATGTCCCATTTGACCTTATCTCTCGCCCTGTTGACTAGGTATGTGCTATGGATTATTACAAACACCTGGTGTCTTTGTAAGAGTGCGGCATTCTACGGCACAACGACTGCAGGCTTGATGGTCATTTTGACACTTTCTAGAATGTTAAGCATCATTATTATTATTGTTATTATTATTATTTAGAACCGCGTCTAACTACCCGCTCGGGTTATACGCTCTATGTACTAATTACGCTAGTGGATTAGGAATTGGGGAGGTTGAATTAGAGGAAGTGAACCCGCATTTGCGTGGAGTAAGAGTGGCAAACCATTTAGGAAAAACCCCTGTCAGTTCACCCGACCTAGTTTCGAACCAACCGCTATCAGTTCACCCGACCGAGTTTCGAACCTTGATCTCCCCATCCCCGGCAGTCTGGCGCAACACGACTAGCGCGTTAGTCAACTAAGCCACCGAGGCGGGTAATGAATGTTAAGTAGATCTGGAGTACAAACATGACATTGGGCCAGTTTCATCTATTGAGTACGCCTCAAAGGTTGCGCTACACTAAGTACATGATGACACGTACTTAAATTCGGATGGAATGGGTCAGTTTTGCATATGTGTATACAGTAATAATTATATTTTATAATTTCATTGAGTAACTCTCATAACTATCACTTACACTATTTATGCCCAAAGCTTTAAAAATATTTATACAAATTTGACAAATGTTTGATCATAGTTACTACCTTAATATGGATACCATTTTCAAATGTGTATAACCTTTTGTATCTAAACTTTATTCGTCGACGAAAATGGTAAACAATCCCCAGTGTACGGGGTCGGGATTCAATAATAATTATGATCACAATACTTGATCTCGCTGGTGTATACTCAACCCTGCTGGTCAAAAACATGTTTAAAAAAAAAGTAATTATAACACATTAGCTAGCGTAAGTGCGTACAACCCGAATGAGTAATAAGACGCGGTGCTAATAATAATCATAATAATAATAATCTAACATCGCGTCTAAGTATCTGTTTTTATAGGAAGTGTGCGCGCATTTTCTTGGAGAGAGAGAGTGAAACCATTTAATTTAAAAAAACTCAGTAAACCCGACTTAGATTCGAACCTCGGTATCCGCGTCATCAGCGCTCTAGTCTAATGCGAATGTAGCGCGTTATACCATACGTTTACCCAATCGGGTAAATAAAATATTACTTTTACTGTGAAATGTAGCCATTGGACATGAATACAATGGCCACCTCTTGAACAACACTGAACTTTAGTTACCGTTCAATCCCTTAGACCTAAATTTTGTTACATCAAGACGTTTCAGAAAGGAGTGTAAAACACGTAGCACAACTTCCTAAAAGAGAGGGGAGTTATAATGGAGGGACCAGTAAATTGGTAAATAATAATAGGACACAAATAAGAACAAACGTGAAAAACGATCAATCCAACAACATTAAGGCAATTGGCCCTTTTCATTTGGGGTGGAAATGCAATCATGGGAACAAACGGTTATCTACAAGAATGTAGATTGTTTTGCAATTTTATTTTCGGAAACGGTTTGTTCAAGAATAGAAGCATGTTGATTAAGTTATACCTTTTATATACACACACATCTTGTGAATGTGGGGAATGCCAGGCCTCCACCGTGGTTCGGATTCCACGTTACACATTAGCGTAAGAGCGTATAACCCGAACGGGTTGCAAGACGCGGTGCTAATAATAATAATAATAATAATAATAATAATAATATATACAAACCTTTTCTATAATTTTAACAGTGATTAAATATAGATAAAATTTACATTTTTCAATAGAAAACTGCTGGCTTCATAACAAAGAAAAAGTAACAATTAATAAACATCGATACATTATCTTAGAAGGGGTGTTGAAAATATTCACTTAAAAATTTCACTCGTTCTCGAGAAAACTGATATTTCCAAACTTATGATTTTTTTTCTGCAAGACCTATCCGATAGCTAGCGCCATCTACGTTTCCCGTGATCCGTCTGTTCTTGTTGGCGCGGAAGGATACTTTGGTCGGTTGTAAAGCCACGCCACGCCTTTCACCCTCCCGCTCACCATCCCACAAAATAGGTTTTAGACTTGCCCTCGACAGGGCCGAGGGCCTTAAGTATCGACAAATTTATAATCCAGCCGCTCTTTATCGCGGGTTTTACGATTCCTGTGAACTTATCCCGCGATCCGATTTTTTTTATGAGAATCACGCAGAGTGGGGTTCGTTGTAATATTATCTCGGATCAGAGTTAAGATTGTTCTCCCTAGCTCGCGTCATTTCGTCACGTCAACCGACGTCCTGAGCGGGTAAGGGGGCTTGAGGGGAGGTGAAACGCGTGAGGTCAGCTCTTTCACCAGTCTTTGAAAACAATAGGATCGTTTCATGGTTTTATCACCTACATATGCTGTCGCACTTTGAATTGCGTTCAAATTACACACCCATTCCAAAAGACTAATGTTTCCCAAAAATTCGACATGGCCTTACCATCTTATCCATAAAGCATAAAAATAAAGTCTGATCACGTCAAAATCTGCGTAATTTTTTTTATATAAGACTTTTTCATCGCTGCGTCTTACTAACTGTTCAGGCTATACACATACACGATAATTCCTCTAATGGGGTAGGGATGAGAGGGGAAGCATTTTAGGGGTAATATACCCGCATCTGCGTATGCCAGATGAGTGATCCCTTCTTTTTAAGACTCGGACTCGATCCCCGGACTTGTACTAGGGAATGAGGGCTGTTCTTTAAATTGAATTTTCTCACCAAACTCACTACAGGCCATTTCTTATATAATTCATTAACATGTATCCTCCTAATACTGTTCCTTTAATACAAATATGTTCTTATCAGTTTTTAAAAAATATTTAAAACTACAGTAAACTCGCAAATAACACAGGTATTACTGTAAAATGCATCTGTCGAAACATTTTTTAATCTGCCACGTTAAACTGAGCCTATTTCCAAATCTTACCACTATTGTAATAATGTATCGAAACCGTTTATATATCAGCTCACATATGCGCCCCGCTCACTCACATGAGTTATTCCGAGCCATGTAGGTGACAATACAACCTTTGTAAATAGCATGCCTGGACCTTAACTTTGAGGTTAATTTAAGTTTTGATAAGATTATGTTTGCGTGCTCTTTTTGGCAATTTTTGTTGTTGGGTAGATCAGTTGATTTAGCATCGAACACCCTCATTCCATATATATAGTGCGTATAGATATTTGGTCAGTTCAGAATAAATAATTTAGTTCTGAACAGTTTTAAATTATCAAATTCCAATATTAGGGTGTCATTACCGTGATAAATAAACCATCAGAATGGCTTCAAGGCTCATACGCCCAGAATGTCAATTATTAATTCCTTTCTCCCCGTTAATTTAATTTACTATTGTCAATCACTTGATTCCATGAAACTTGTTTCGACGTTGAACGCTCTCGTTTACTGCAATTGAAGGAAATGTAATTAGAGTAATGTGTGACTGTGTGTGTGTGTCGCTCCACAAAGAGTCAAACCGGTATACACACACACACACACACACGAGCGTGCACGCACGCGGTCACCATGACGCCGATTGCATGGTACGCCTGGAGGCTGCCGTTGTTTGTGACCCGCGTTGCTCGGCTGTTCTCCACGGTAGCCTACACTATAGTAGGCTAGGAGATCACACCGGTGCGGCTATGTGAATTCCTATTCGGAATACACACACACACACAATTTTGTTTTTATTTTTACATTTAACACAAAGCTAACAACGGATTGGTCAGGAAATATAAGGGAAATACGAGTAATTGAGATAGGTCCATGCCATATTAATATATATATATAAAGTCATGTTTGTTGCTCAAAATATATCACAAAACACAAAGCTGTACTTATCTTTAATGAGTGTATTTTTATTTTTGATCCCAAAAATTAAACATTCATAAATTTGTACCTGTTAAATGTGTAAAAAAAAGGGACATTCTTGTTTTTTGAAAAAATAAATTTACTCCACTATTTGTCAAACTCTACAAACAACATGCTGCACTCTACCTTAATTGAGCTAATGTATATTTATTCAGAGTACCACACTATAAAAAGAATATTTTTAGGAATGTGTATAAAATGTGTAATTGATATTATGCACCACTAATCGTGTAATTGATATGCACCATTAATCGGAAAATTAGTTACATTACTAAGCTCAAACCTAAAAAATAAATCTTTTTATATAACTATTTTTAACAAACTTAGGAAATCAATAGTCCTTTCATAGAATATTTCTGTGATACGTGATTCATTTTTTTTGGAAACAAAGTTATTTATTCACTTAAAATAATATGTTTGCACTTAAAAGTAACATAAATCATGTAGATAGTATTATCATAATTGACGCGTTTCTAATAAGTATAAAATAACACTTCTTTCCACATTCGCACCCCACCTCCCCAACCATCTTTTTTAATCTTACATCCAAATAAAATAGGTTACAATGTTTTTAAAAAAATCAGTCTATGAAATACAATTTTTCACATGTTACCAGACTTGAAGTTTACATTCCCATTTCTTCGATAGCACATATTTGAAATCCACTTGTAATGCTCCTTGTCTCTAACTACCAGGTCAGATGTTCCCAAACTTACCGAAAATGTTAATAGGTTATTACAAGTTTTTATTTATTTTGCTAATTACATTCTCACTCACGTTGGGTCAAATCCTCTACAAGATGAAACTGATACGTTTTAACTAGTTGGTTCAATTTCTCATTCAAATACAACCATAAGATGCCATGACCCGGCCTAGTTTAACTTAAATCCATCAAAATCAACCTAACCTAACCTAGCCTAACTAGTTTTAGATTAACTAAACACTTAATTTTACTATTAATCCACGCTGACTCAACAAAACTAGTTTGGTCTATCATTTTAACTAAATTTACAATATCTTATATTTTACTGACTTAACTCACTAAAACTTAAACTGATTAAATCTAAATGATCTTAACATAGTCAAATATAATCTTAATTATCCTTTCTTAATTTAAACAAACCCAATCTATTATAATTTAATCAAAAGTTACTTTATTTATCTTACTTGGACATTTCTATTGACTTGTTTGTTCTGCGATTACTGCCAAATGTGTGGACCAAGTTTAACTAAATTTTACATGTATATTCTTTGACCTAAGGCCGAATGTATTTTTATAAATGTTAACACACATTGTGAGACTGGCGTCTTAAACCATGTGATCATTGGTGATTCTTTAAGGGGTGGTAGAAGGGAACGCGAGTATTTTTACAGTTTTTATAGAGATGAAATTTGTGGCCAAAATAAATCAAATACTTCTCCAGTAGCAACATAGAGTATAATTTTCAGCACATGCTAATATCAACAGATCTTGAATATATGTCAAGGGTGTCCTGGAATTTTGTCAACACTTTTTAGATAAAGAGAAAAATGTTTTGACAACATTCCAGGACACCCTTGACATATATTCAAGATCTGTTGATATCAGCATGTGCTGAAAATTATACTCTATGTTGCTACTGGAGAAATATTTGATTTATTTTGGACAAAAAAATTGTAAAATTACTCACGCTCCCTTCTGCCACACCTTAATAACATAATGTATTATTGAATAACGAAAATAACATAACAATTCTTCACATGATATACTTAAAACACATAGAGATAGAAGTATACTGTTTACAGAACCAGTAGTTTTATAATTATTTAATAACTGTCGGGTGTAATATAGTTTGCCTAGTCGCATATTAGATATTATACTAACGGAAGTGTCCTGCGATGCCCTAGGTAACCGCGCAATACATTCATATTTTGCATCATTAAACATAAACAAAAATATCTTAATTTTATTTCGTCCTACCCGGTTTTTAATCAATCCATAACATTTTTTTAATCAAAATTGTATAATTCCTTTTCCGAGGAGCGCAAGTCGGGGCACAGTGGTTAATAATTTTTAAATTTTTAACCCTCTGGATGTGGTGAATATTGCGCAACGCCCATGAAAATTACTTTGAAGATACTTTACATAAGCAGAAATTTCCAAATTTGGTCTTTCTTCCGCAACTATTTCATGTATGAAATAACTTATCATTGTGAAGTAGTTTCATTAAAGACAAACGTCTTTTATTTGATATATAATTTTATAAAATCAATATTTTATGGATTATAAATAAATCTACATATATTTTCTAAGGAGGGCTTTAAAATTTTTGATTGATTGTTAGGCTCTTCGGTGGGCCTAAATGTTTCTGTAACAATGTATATTAATTCGTTTCACAAATCTTACTAGTTGTTAGTAAATGTATCTATTTAAAGAAAAAAAGAGAGGATTTTTTAGCACCGCGTCTTACTACCTATTCGGGTTATACGCTTATGTACTAATTATGCTAATGAGTTAAAGATGATGAAGGTTGCATTTAGAGGAAGTGTATCCGCATTTTCGTGGAGGAAGAATGAAAAACCATCTAGGAGAAAACATCAATACACCCCAACGGTATTTGAACCTCGATATATCAGCTTTTAGCATTCCATTCTCTTGCGAAACTGACGCATTAGATCATGCGCCCACCGAAGCGGTTCTCGGCTTAGTTAATCTAGTGTTAATCGTTGCTTTTCACTCTTACAATCATGACATTAGGCAACTTTGTAAATTAAACCTAATTGAT
>CABFOW010003618.1:0-39587 GCA_902141385.1 Timema californicum
CTAGTTCTAGATAGAGAGAGGGTGTAATGATGTGAACTGGATATAACTAGGTCAAGATAGAGAGAGGGTGTAATGAGGTGAACTGTATATAGCTAGTTCTAGATAGAGAGAGGGTGTAATGAGGTGAACTGGATATAACTAGCTCTAGATAGAGAGAGGGTGTTATGAGGTGAACTGGATATAACTTGCTCTAGATATAGAGAGGAGGTGTTCTGGGATTATTAATGTTTCTATACTTTTATTCGTGTCTTAATGTGTTGATATGTAAGCTCCATACTTGCCAAAGCTCATTAGCCCCCTCAGGTTTGCAACTAAGCAAATTATTTGTGTGTTAGGTAACCTATTTCTGTTTTCTTGTTGTATCGAGAATTAGCTGCTATGATTCAAATTAATCGCTTAGTGGTTAATAGGCTTAACTAGCCCATAGGAGCCGCCTAACACCCATAGAGACATACAATATTCTTATAATGCTCACAGCTGTATAAACTTAGACTTACGAGGAATTTAAGGCTGTTATGATCAGCGATCTAACTAGGTTATATGTAGCTCGAAGAACTAATTATTCTTTCTACTTATTTGCTTTGTGTGGTATTTATTTTAATTTAGGTGTGGGATGCTGTTACAGGTATAGTAGCTGGTTCAAGTCCTTAATAGAAAGTTCCCGGCACCCTTCTGGTTCTATTAGCATTTTCGATCACTTTGTAGTGTTCTAAACTTTTAATGTTCTACTATTATATTTGGTTACTCTGTTCTAGAAGGAGTTACTTATTAGAGAAATCAATTAAAGGCTTTCCTTATTGGGATTTAACCTGCCTATTAAAAACCTTGAAAGCCCGAAATATTACTATTTACCATAGACTTATGTTAGATTATATTATCTTTGTTGCTAGACTTTCTTGGATGTGCAATGTGTCACATTAAGGAGGCAGTTGCCATGTACCATCATTTAATTGTAATAGACGAACTTGATCTTATGTAACTCATAGCGAATTGTAACTTCTTATCTCATATTTATTAAATTACTATTTACTTTCTACCTATTATGTTGTATGATCATCCCTATAGTCCTGTCCTATCACCTTTATTGTGTAGAAAGAAACTTTCAGAGGGGTGCATGTTGCGTCTGATGGTGCATGGGTAGCTGTTAGCTACTTTGTGTCGCAAAGCATCATGGATCATCATACGTTTCCACAATAGGGGTGAATTGCTGTGCCGTTAAAGCAGATTACTGTATCCTCTCTATATTAGGTGAATACATGAACCAAGCTTCACAGTCCAACTGGTTTATACTTAACTGAATATTGACTCTGCCTCAAGCACCGGCATTTTATTCAAACAAAATAATCTTATTGGGTAACAATGTCAGCCCTACAAATTATGGAAAGATTCCTCAAAAACTTTCACCAAGAAGAGTTTTCTTTTATAAATTCCAAGGAATTGAATAAACCAAATTTTTAGGATGAAAGGAGGACATGGAGAAAAAAAGAATAAAAAGTAATTCGTAGAAATATTACACAGGAAATTTTAAAAGGGGTGTTTGAAAGTATGAACACGATTTCAGTGAAGCGGTTTGATGGAAAAAGCGTGAGAAGGGTGTATTCCTTCTGCCAACGCCAACAAAATGTTGAAGGTGATTTCATCTGTTCCCCTCAATTACAAAGTATAAAATAAACCGGACCTACCTCCTACATTTGATATCAAAGAGAAATACTTTTTTCTAAATTTTTATCTCTCACATTTTTATATAAATAAAATATATTAATTTATGTTTTTTTCCATGAGCGTCGTTCCTGCTATTTTTTAAATTATATAATAACTCTTTAATCAATGGGTACGAAGATTGACGGCAATTTAAGTAGTAGAGAAAATAAAGTGGCTTATTTAATTTTCATCCACACTAGCGTGGAGAGAGAATTGAAAAACCATCCTTAGTACACCAATCCAAAACTCAATCTATGATAATTGAGAAGGTAGATTATAGCTTTTATGCCCTAACTGACCTATGTTAATGTGTTCCTGGTGTTAGAAAATTAAAATATAACCAAGTAAATTAATTTTAACTGTAACATTACTAAAAATATCAACTTAGTACGTAAATTATACAAGTCTCTAAGCTATATAACGTAAGATATAGTATTACTTTTACCCGCATCGACCGTAGAATGGTCTAACGCGTCACTTTCACAATAGCCTGGGCTACCAGTGACTGGAAGGATGGGGTTCGGATCTACCTGGAAAGAAGTGTTACAACATTGACACGGGAATCAAATCTGGGACTTTTGGCCCACTGAGCTATCCAGGAGTCGGCCCGTGTCCAGGGTCATTCTTCACTCTTATCTTAAATCAGAGTCTGTAATGGACATGTGGACATTGTCAAATACATGTGAGTGATCAAATGAGATCACAAGCTATCAGGTAACGCAGCCATGTTCGACTTGAAAGGCTTCATGCTGCCAGATGTACAGTGGCAACTGTACAACTGAGCATATAACTCTCCAATTTAAATAATATCATATTTAGATTTGGCTATAATCCTAGCTAACAAATTTAACAGCTTGGCTATTTAATTAATAGTAACTAATTACTTTATGAGAACTATAAAGTTGAAACTATGGTCATCCCATACGACCCATGATATCAAAAAGGTTGCTGACCCCGGCGTTAGACCATGCTACCGCCTATAGGGGTTTTCAATAATTCACTCCCAATTCTTACATAATAATAAAATTGTTTGTTTTGTTTTATAATAAATGCTCCAGGCTTCCGCACCACGAGGCTACTCCTGGTTTGAGCTGAATCTCCTACGTAAACTACGCACTATTCATGTGATGAGACGAGCTCCTAAGCTTCATGCTTTATTTCTCCTCAAGTTAACTCTAACTTTGTTTATGTTTACTTAACTATTTCCTATCAAAATACAGTGACGAACCTTATGCCCTTTTTTCACTGGATATGTAACAAAGGCTGGTCTCTTTTGTCACCTTCGCTGCTAAGCCCGTAACATGGCTTGTACAGTGGCAGCCGGAGCTCTCGATCTAGCAAAGATTTTATTCTGAGATGTTCCACTTTAATTAATTCTGTAAATATAAAACGTAGGCCTAAGCTATGTACAGGAAACCATTCAATACGCCAATCCGACCGAGTGCTATGAATACTTCAATGGTCTTAATCAAGTTCCTTTCAAATTTCTGAGGGAATATAAAGATAATATTTGTCTTTTAAAGGGGTCGGTTCAACGCTGATTTTGTGCAGAAAGTTATCAGCTATAATATCTACAAGCTACACTACAAGGTAACTGGACTTGCATACAATACATCTAATTTGATCATGAGTAAAATATATAGCATAATATTTTACAATAATTACAATAGTTAAAATGTGTCTAAAAATGTCCACCAAATAACCTACATTAAATCACATGATAAGCACATAAATGAGTAGATAGTTTTGTATTTGTATTTAATGTTTCTAGAGATGCAAATGTAATTTTTTGCGTGATAAAGTTATTGAAAAGCTAAGTTTAAACATAAAACAAATTATTTACATATTCCTACAAATATCTTTTCATCGAAATATTTTTAACCATTATTAACCATAATTAATATAGGTGACACGCAATCTAAATGTATAGTTAATTAAGTCAGTTTTTCGGGCTTTTGGGGAAAAGGGGTTCGAATCCCAGCTGGGTGTAATAAGGGTGATTTACCTAAACCATTTCCCTCGCTCTCTTCACATAAATTTTGATATATTTCCTAAAATGTTATCCTATATCGTCATCATTATATTGTATTGGAGTAATTAATATCTATGTGTATTACTCAAACGGGTAGATGCGATCAAAATATAATAAAAATAATTATTAGCCAAATATTAAGCTGTTTTTAACGATTTACATAGTAACAGAAATTGAAAATTTTAAATAATTAAGACTATTAGTTTGTTGCATATAAAATTTAAAGGAATAATCCAATCAATTTTAAAAACATTTAAATGCAGATATTACTAGTACTACCAACTTTAATAAACAAAACTACTTTTTAGTTACGATAGTCTAATTACATATAAACTCACAGATATTGTGTGTGTGTATGAATTAAGACTAGTTGAACTGTTGTTGCAAATAAGTATATTTATTCCTTTAGAAATAAATTTAAAAATAGTTGTTTTATTCTCAAACGGAATCAGTTAATAAATATGTTAATATTAGAAAATATTGTTGACTAAACGACATTTGGATGTTCTGTCCATCTGACAATCCTACTTTTACGTAAAAAATAAATTGTTAATGTTAACAATAAAGGAGATTATTTTATCCCACGGATACATTAATGACCCACCAGTAATAACGTGTTTAATCTTTGTAGGATTTCTCTTACAGCTGCCCAGGTAGAAAAACAACCCTGTCATTAAAGCGTGTTCGGTCGTGCCCCCAAATATATTTGTCGATAATATAAAATCGAACATTT
Source organism: Timema californicum (assembly GCA_902141385.1). Taxonomy (NCBI): domain Eukaryota; kingdom Metazoa; phylum Arthropoda; class Insecta; order Phasmatodea; family Timematidae; genus Timema; species Timema californicum. The sequence goes on from CABFOW010003618.1 coordinate 4,467, forward strand.
TAGTAAATTTTATTTTAATTTATTATACCAATTAATGTCAATGTTTCATTCTATATTATCGCACGATGTTTTAAAAAACCAATACAGATTTTAAATTAAATTCGATGATATATTGTATTTTAATATTTGCTTTCATTAAAAGATACGCTAGGATTAATACCAATCCCACGAATTAAAAATAAACTCTAATAAATACGAAACTCTCTTTCAATTTTAATAATTAATGTTACATAAATAACACTTTTATTTTTAAATTTAAAGTTTCCAGGCAATCAAATATAATTAAAATCAAAATAATGATATGTATAAAAATTGTTAATCTCTATAAAAGTAATTACTTTTTGATTTGAAGGATAAATTATGTAGATAAGTGTTTTTGAAACTCTGTTATTATTCTAATTAGAGATTTTTAGAAGGTACCTTTAAATCATTGAAGAAATATTTCCCAAGAACCAATAAATTTTATTACATATAACCTGATAATTATTAATTAAAACGGTATAAACAAATTATTTTATTTTCTTGAACCAAATATTATTTCAAGCCTTGATAGTGCTACTAAAGTGTTAAGAATGGTATATAGTCTTAAATGTGATTTGTATATTCTATTATTATTGAATATTATTTTACATAAATATTTGTATTTCAATGTTAGTTTTAAGAGTAGTGTTTTAATTTTCAAATTATATTTCCAATTGATACCATCCATGTGACTGTGTAATATGTCAACACACAACAGATGAATGAGTTAGTATGAAGGTCCGTTAGATCAGGCATGTCCAACTAGTTTGAACAAAAAGGTCAAATTGAAAATTGAAATAGCACTAATAATTTAGTAAAATATTATAAAATATGTCAACCACAAATAAATATGTTTGTATTTTGTAAAAGGTGCATAAGACAAACCCGCCTCGGTGGCGTAGTTGGCTAACGCGCTAGTCGTGCTAAGCTCGACTGCTGAGGACGGGGAGATCGAGGTTCGAATCTCGGTCGAGTGAACTGAGGTTTTTTTCCTCAATGGTTTTCCACTCTCCCTCCACGCAAATGCGGGTTCAGTTCCTTTAATTCAACCTTCCCAATTCCTAGTCCATTAGCGTAGTTAGTACATAAAGCGTATAACCCGAACGGGTAGTAAGGCGTGGTGCTAATTATTATTATTGTTATTATTATTGCACAAGGTTTACATGAAGTTCCTCATCAGGGCTGTCTTAAGGGCTACTAAAATGTAGACTTTTTAATAGCCTTGTCAAATTAAAATTTATACTTAAACTACTATTACTAATATTATAAAAATGGTTTTACATCATGCATCATCTCTACAAACATGTTATCACAATTTGGCATGACTTGTGATATTTAGTGATATAATATTTTGGTATAGTACATTGTAAATAGTGTTTTAATTAACTTCCCAACCGACAGAGAGGCCAAAGCTTCACTGTGAACCAAGTGTCTGAGTTGCAGAGGAGACTATCTCAGCTCTATCGTGGTTTCTTATCTTCTAGTCCTTCTAATCCGGCTGAATTTCCTCTACCTAACTTGCTCATTTCTAATTTTCGGATAAAGTTATTTATAACCTTTGTGCTCAAAACATAGCAAAAATGAAAAAAATAAAGTTCTGCACTAGACGGTATTTACGTAATTTTAAGCTAATTTGTAAGCTATGTGTGGAAATATTTCTTTAGAAAGTTACCGTGGTTAGTCTTTACTCAGTATCCCTAGGAGCTATGTATATTCCAGAATATGCTACTTATAACAAAGCAAGGTGGTCAAGAGGTCTAAGATGTCAGATTCATAATATATTTTATTGATGACGTGGAGTGAAAGATTAGAATCTCCATCGGCTTCACAAGGATGATTTCCATATGTGCTCAATAAATCTGATTTTTTCTCCTGCCTTCACGCCTCGCCCTTCTTATCCTTACCATTTATATCTGATGCTTTAGGTTAAACAACCCACACTGACATAATTTGACAGGGAAATGATTTAATTTGCAGGTAGGTATTCATTTAAATAACCAGTCCGATTCCCGTGTTTAAATGTCAGTTTTAATTATAATTTATTAAATGTTAGAATTTCTGTTTTAAAATCTACTTTAGCCAACATAAGCTGGATATATTCCTACATTACAGAAACAGGGTTTATCAATATATTACAGAAACAGGGTTTATCAATACATTACAGAAACAGGGTTTATCAATACATTACAGAAACAGGGTTTATCAATATATTACAAAAATAGGGTATATCAATATATTACAAAAATAGGGTATATTACTACATCAAAGAATCCGGAAATATTACTGCAATACAAAAGCAGGATATGTCACTACAGTATTAAAGCCGGAATGATCACTACATTACAAAGCCCATATATACTACTTTATAAAAGCTTTATACATGACTACATTACAAAAGTTGTTTGGCATCGAATAGGGCGCTTACATAATGAGCTATAATCTGAATTTTGTGTTCGTAGCCAGGCCAAGGGTACTAAAGGAGATGTTCTCTAATTGGTTTTCCACTCTCCCTCCATACTACTACAACTCTATATAATATGAATTATACTGTCCTCATTCTTACCCCATTATTGCAGTTAAATGTGATTGTGCAAAAGAAAGAGAAAATAAAACTAAAAGTTACCTTAATCCTGAAGTTGCTAAGAGAAGTTTACTAAAGATGCCCTTTTTGGTATATTTTGAAGTTGTCTTGGAGAGAATTAAGAAGGGGCCGAATTGTTCCGACCTTCCCTAAGACTACTTGGTGCTAGAGTCAAGTGCTACAATCCTCGTTGGACTATTTGAACAAAGTTTATTGACAAGTTTCCCCTCCAAACAAGACGATGCCACTTTAAGACCGGCTCAGAGCAAACAAACTACGGAAAGTTGAAGACGACCGTGATAGCTTTTTAAGTTACTACCAGTGAATCACATCGCTTCAAGTTGGGCGTAAGTTTTACCAGGGTATATAAAAAGTGCATCCCAGCCTGCACATGACTCACAAACATAATTAACCTAAGGCAACACCATTCAACGCTAAACGAAGATTTCTAGACCTATTTTTTTTTAGCATCGCGCCTTACTACCCATTCGCGACATACGCTTGGGTACTAATTACGCACATGGTTTTAGGGATGAAGAAGATAATATTTATAGGAAATGTACTTGCATTTGCATAGAGGGAGGGTGAGAAACCGTTTTGTAAAAACCCCCCTCAGTACACCCAAACGAGATCCTAACCTTGATCTCTCGGTCATCGGCAGTCTAGTCTACAGCGAGAGTAACACGTTAGACCATGCGACCACCGAAGTGGGTCCTAGACCTGGCTAATTAAAGCATTTAGATTATATGCCTATACCCTCACTGTAGGTCACGTGGTATAGGGCGATAAGCTCGATACATACTATCTTGTTGGGGGATCATGCCCATCTTGTGTATTGAACAAGGAATAAAGAATAGCTCAATACTTTTCCATGCCCTCTTCCCCTCTTATATAGTGAAGCGTTCATCTCTCGTCCACTAGGGTAGGTCCACATCGCTGTCTCATTTTCAGCCCCTCTTACCCTTTTTTAATCAAGTCCACATCTAACCTAACCTAACCTAACCTAACCTGGTTATTTAGTTAATTAATATGAAAGCACTCATTATAAAAGTTGTTCCAACTTCAAAAAATGTGTAAAAGTCTCTAGTAGAAAAATAGATAGCGATCCAAAATCGTAATAGATTATTTTTTCTGTCAGTACACGAGATGAGACAAATTCAGGTAAAAGCTCATGAATGCACGAGATGGAAGGCCACCCTTGTTGGTGACGTAGATGTCTTGGCCACGTGATCTTAGGATAGTTTTCCAGATGTGCTGTATTTCTTCTGTTTGCCCAACATTTCCACGTTAGTATGGATGCGCTTCCTCTAAGAGTCTAAACATGCCTCCTCATACTACTCTCCTGGATCAATTTTCATTAAACTGTCGTACGCGTACATCAGGCGTAAGCAACGCACTACGGAGTTTTATTAATATAGATAGAGATACAAACTAAAAGGTAGATAAGTTATTATTTTATCAATAGTTATTGTAGTAAGCCAACTAACATTAATATTGACGAGGTGTCATGGACATTTCTAATCCTTTCTTTCTCTATGTAACGGTTTTATTTAGCAGCTTCTAAAACTATATTAAACCTTGGAACGACCATTTATACTTTACAAGATTGCGAGAATTTGTTTTGTTTGATTTAAGACGATCTGGGAAGTGTATGGTGGCTAAACTGCCCTCAAAGGGATATGTTACTGAAGATAGTTTGGGGGGAAACTAGATACCAAGTCTGATCAGTAAAATAGTTCCGGCCTTGGATCAAGATACAGTCGTACACACAGAGACAAATGGCATGGTGAAAACAACTTTTTCTGTTCCAGGGGCTATCAAACGGTGACATCCACCAACATCTCGAATTCATTATTTTGATGATCATACTACTTCTCTTTATGGAGTAGTTGAGAAAATGTAAAACTATTTGAAATGTATTAGGTACGGTACTTTCTACCAGAACGCAACTCTTAAGTGCATTTTGTACCACCCACAATCCATTCTATTGTAAATCTGTGACTATAGGAACTCAAGCTTGGTTGTTTCAAGTTGTTACGGTCAATATTGAGTCTTGTGATGTGGATAAGAGGTGGAGGGAGGTAAACTGTTTCAACTCTGAGAAACAAGCGTCATTACTTTGTCGAGAGAGGGTAGGTAGCAAGTCAACAGTCTCAGCCAGTGATCGTGTGCTTGTGAGAAGTGTCACTGGCTCTGGAGTTTACTGGGAGGAGGGGTCAACATGGCAACTACAGAGACCTTGCTGTTTGGAGGCTAACATACAGCTGGAATAACAATTCATAGGCCAGGTGAAGTGGGGTCCAGTTTTAACTAAAGTTCGTTCACGGTAGGAGTTTACCTGGGAAAGGACTTTTTTCCCTACCAGAAATCTATTATATAGTAGGATATATGGTAAGAAAAAAGACCTTTCAGAGGTAAACTCCTACCGTGAATGAAGTAGACCTTTTAGCATTTCCTCTGTCTGTCTATCGGTTCCACGATTGCTTCCAAATACGTTGACCAAATTTAATGAAATTTGGCAGGAAAGTTTTTTGAACCTAGGCCGAACGACGTGTATGTACAAGAGTTTTGTTTTCTTTTGAGTTATAACATATATAAGGAGAGTCTTAAACGCCGTGAATATTAGTATTTCTATATGAATAAAATCCCTATGGAGAAAATATCAGGCGCCGTGGTAAAAATATAGTTTCTGAATGATGTAATATATCAACTTTCTTTTTAACAATATCAATTGATATGAATCAATGAGTCAAAATAATGGAAATCCTAATAATTATTTTAATAAAGTAATCTATTGTAGGCCTAAAAGGTTTGGTCACAATGGTCAAATGTAAGCTATTATACATGTGAAATATATACAGGGTCTAGCACTACTATTTTGCAATGTAAAGTCACAGAAAGGTAAAAAAAAGTATGGTATAGTTAGCAAGACTTGTCATGTGTTTGAAACTTGTTTCAATAAACATTGCATAAAGATTTAATCTTATCAGTGCAAAAATAAACTGTTTATAACTTTTTTTACTTTCTTATATAAAGAGAAAGTATTGATCTCAAGATTATGATGAATCTTTAAAGATTTATTTGTGTCCAAACCCCACAGGAAAGTGTATTTTACAACTTTGTATGTCTGTATGTCCATGACTAAAGTTAAAATTTAATACTTAGATGTTATATATACATTTTTCTGTCCTAAACTTCAAATTAAAGGTTTCTTACTTATTAGTGATTATAGTAAATTCAAAATATTTCGAAAATCAATTTACCAATTTTGCTGAAAATGTATATTTGTGGAATTTTTGACAGGGTGAATAAAGCTCTATACATATTTTCGTGGAAAACTCGTTTAAGGATTGTTTAATAATCACATATTTTTTATTTAAATTTTTTAAAAAAATGTGACTAGCGATTTGGTTCAATATGGGTATATGTTAGGTCTTTGCATTATTAATAATAATATGTATTTGTTTTTCTTAAAAAATAATTAATTAATAGTAGTTTATTGATGTCTTATTTTTGGAAAATATTGCATTAAAAAAGTTGTATAGCTTGCTTGTACCGTGGCTACAAAATATCTTCACCACCAACCTCCAGCCCCTAATAAAGGGTGTATACACACTTACCCCATTTTACCGGGAAACCGGGGCCTTGTATGGATCCTCCACGCACGTCAACACAGAACACAGTTCATCGTTCAAGTTAGACGAGAAAACGGAAATAAAGACGCGGTGTGCCATGTGATCCAGTTCACTTGTTCCCGAGTTGCGGACGACGCGCAGGCGCTAAAGCTTGGGGAAAGAGGAGCTTTGTGCCATCACGTGTGTCTGCCTACCCCCTCATAGTCATCCTCTAGACGTTGTGCGCAGGCGTCGATGAGAGAACTACGCTCTAACTAGCTGATGATGACTTATTGGTTATGAAATACCTCCCTACCATTTTTTCCCGCTGTTATAAATTAAATATAAGCAAGTACCCAGGCTGGAGCAATCACTCTTTGATTCTAATAGAAATCAGGAACTTACCTAAATGTAAGTTAGCCTTATTTTGGAGATTTTTATAATTTTTAATTGAAAACTAGGCTTTGGTTAAATTTAGTTAAATTACTTTGGGGATTCAATTGGGTCATATATATATTTAAGACTAAATTTAATTTGTATATCTATTTGTTTACGGTAATTACATTTTTTGTTCTTAAACCTTTTGAATCCGATTTGGGGTGATTATTTTTCAAGTCAATTTTGTTCTACATGATCTTTGAGCACTATAGTGCACTTTAATTCCGTTTCTATACATGTAATTTTGAAATAAGTCTATGCGTTAATAATAAGTTTTTTATTATACTTTTTATACTTAATGTTATTGGGGAATACCTTAGATATTTTGATTAGCATTAGGTTCAGCGATAGATCTTGTGTTATAAAAGTATATTAAATGCGATGCGATCGCTATTTTTGAATATTGTTTAGTCGACATAAAAATCTATTTGTCTACGGTAATTACATTTTTTGTTCTTAAACCTTTTGAATCCTATTTGGGATGATTATTTTTCAAGTCAATTTTGTTCTACATGATCTTTGAGCACTATCGTGCACTTTAATTCCGTTTCTATACATGTAATTTTGAAATAAGTCTATGCGTTAATAATAAGTTTTTTATTATACTTTTTTATACTTAATGTTATTGGGGAATACCTTTGATATTTTGATTAACATTAGGTTCAGCGATAGATCTTGTGTTATAAAAGTATATTAAATGCGATGTGATCGCTATTTTTGAATATTGTTTAGTCGACATAAATAAATATATATATATATATATATATTTTTATCACTACTTGACTTATATAATGGATTCTGTCTAGTATTTCGCACTGTTCGCTATCTCTAAAGATTATATTGTTTCTTTTCTTAGGCTTATTTTATCATCTGAGAATAAATTGGCCTAGAGGCCTATGTTAATTCTATGTTATTTGCTTTGCATTAGTATTTAGCAATACACTAATTCCCTCAACGTTATTTGTCGAATGCTCATTCTTATTAATGTTAAGATAGCTTGGTCAGGATACCTGGTCTTGACATATTTGAGAGTTGGACAAATAAAGTTCCCTTGTGATAAACATTATTTTATTCTTTGTGTCACAACCTTGTCACTGTGGCTGGTTTCTTGAGCGTACTGGCACGTACGTTCTAGTATGCTGAGTGCTTAGTGATAATGGTTGAAGATTTTCTCAAAATTGGAATTTGTATATTATTTTTAATGAATTTTTGTTTTATTTAAATAAAATAACTCAAGATTAGCTTTCCAGTTAAAACTATTATAAAATTTATCATATTTATAAAATATCTTTTAAAATCAAGCTCAAAATAGTTATCTAGTTTTTCAGTATGTATAAGAATGTTTTTATTTTTACAAATATGAATCATTTATGGGGTAAATTACAAATAACTTGTTTTTGAAATATTTTTTTCAAGATTTAATACACTATTTTGAGTATGTTTGTACGGTGGTGTCTTAGTATTTATTAAGTAATAAAATAGCTAAGCTTATAATTAATTAGCACAACAAGGAAAGAAAAGTTATTTAAGTAAAATAACGTCAGTGTGAACTGCCTGGATTCAAATCAATGCCTCATCCTCACTGGCACTACACTAGTTTGACGTCATTATGGGGGGAAGGACAGTCCCGCTAAATTCTTAGAACTATAATTTAATTTTTTGGATCTTATTTAATTTAAGTATTGGTTCAGTTAGCTTACATAATATCTATGCTCAAAGATTATTTTTTATTAATTCATTATGTATTCAAAACAATGACAGTAATAATGGTTTAGTCAAAATTTAGAAAAATAATACCTTAAAAATAAATTTAACACTCCAATAGTATATAAAAATATACTTAAAATTGAAATTATAAATTATAGCTGTATGACCATGATTTATATAGCTAGGTGTAGAGTACAATCATCCAAACTATTATGATTTAATCTTTAATGAACTCGTTTGCTATAGCTAGCATAATAATTTGCCAAATGTTTCATTTTTCTCATTTTCCTACAAACAGAAATAAGGGAACCTTCTATACTAAATTCAATGAAACACTTCATTTGGAGGAGCTTTAAATAAACAACACACAAAAATATATTTAAAAAGTAATATTTTTTATACAACAAGTAATATATATTTTAATATAAAAACTTTAAACCAAAATTTGGCAATATATATATATATATATAATTTTAACCTTAACCAAGTATTTTTATTTAAGATAACCATTGTGTTCAAATAATTATTTGGTGTTACTATTACCTAATTATTAGAATTTTTTTGCAAAACTTGTTTTTTAACTTTAATTAAAGACTGAAAATTAAGTTAAATAATTTTCTTTATTAAGAAAGTTAAAATAAATCACAGTTAAAAAGAAAGACTAAACGGCAAGTATTTTGTATGTATAATTATTTAAATATTTTGATTCAAAACTAGCTTGTATTTTCAAAAGAGCAGGCTGCCTTCTTAAGATAAAAACACAATCCAAGATAAAAAATAAATTTTGAATGAACTCTACCAAATTGTTTTGGATTTAGGCTCATAGTCAGTCAGTCAGATATAAAGACAGTCAGTGAATCAGTCAGTCAGTCAGTTAGACTGACACAGTCAGTCAGATTGACACAATCAGTCAGTAAGACAGTCAGACTGACACAATCAGTCAGTCAGTCAATGCATACATACATACATACATACATACATACATACATACATACATACATACATACATACATACATACATACATACATACAATACGTACATACAACAAATTTATAAAATAGTATTTATAAGATGAAAATCTATTAAACTCATTCTAAATTTGTTACCATCACATGAATAATGCAGAAAACTGCAATTCAGTACATTTCTGTTTCGAGCGTGACTTGTATTTAATGTTCCGGCTAACCAGCCGTGAGATGAGATCAGCGCTCCATGCGTACACACGGTGTACTAGTCAGCAAAACATGGGACGGCTCCTTATCACTTGATTTACAAGTGTTTACAAGGCCCGGGACATTTGGGCTTGGGAATCAATTAGCCCGTCACTACCATTGCCAGTCACATGACGGGTATGGTCAAGGAAAAAACATTACCATCCGGTTCAATATATGTGATCCGTCACATGTTTAATTCATATCATGAGTTGAGTGTTAGTGTGTGTGGCATTACCTCAATAAGTGGTTAGAGGATGCTCTAGTTTGATACCAGGGTTAGCCTAAAGCTATAATAGAAATGTGGATTGTTTATTATACTCATTACTAGGGTTTGAATGTTTAAGCTTAAAAAGTTCAAATATGCCAAAAAAACACAACTATGGTTACTACTTATAACCCCTGGATTGACTTTAGATAACAACAAAAAATTGCATTATTGTCATGAATATTACATAATTGGTTTAAAAACATATTTTGGATAATATATTATTTATTTAGTTGTTGTAAACACATCTAGATACTATACGTTATTTTTATATATATATATATATATATACTATTATTATATAGCATTATGCAAGAAGCTTAAAAAAATATTTTAGAAGGATTTTAAAAATATCCACTAAAAGTTGAGGCAGAAAAAGTCTCGACTATATAGCTACAGATGAAATCTCTCCTCTGAATAGCGGATTTTTCTCTATAACGGACTGTTTAAGTTTCCCCGCCAAAATAACATGGGATCTTACGGCGAACCTCCTAAAGACGGAAACGGAAACTTCTAAAGATTCTATTATTTTTATGTATAGAAATCTCTAAACAACTGGAAAAAAAAATACAATTTTTAGTATCTGACTGTAGTAATTTGAGGATTGCCATTGTCTCGCAAGAAGTGTGAACATGTCCCCTCTTGGTAAAATTTCTAAAATAGCCAACATAATAATAACTTTGTAATGATATCCATCTCCATCTCTTACAGGTATAGGCCACAATGGCCTAAAAGAGGGTGGACGGAAACTATCAGGAAATGAATATAACAAAAAATAGGAACAATTGCAAGTGTAAGAAAATATTGAAATTATTTATTCAAGGTAAATAATTAATACATGGCATCACAAGGCAAGATAAAGAGTGTTGAAAAACATATAAATATGGCAGAGACTGCTCTTGCGTAGTACATTAGAGAATACATTTCACAATCTCAAAGTAAATTATTCATTTATATGAATTAGTCTGGAAGAGATCCAATAACAATCAAAAATCGATAGTTTGGTAATGAAGAGCTTAAAGAGCCTCTTTTAAACGGTTAAAAAAAGCCTGAATCACCTTTGTGAATTCTGACTAAACAAATAGTTTAAATCATCAAAATTTTGAATCCTTACTATAATAAAAAGAGCTTATGGATCCTCTTTTAAACCGCTAACAATGCACCTGAATCACCATTGTGAATTCAGACTAAACAAATTTAAATCTTAAGATTAATTTAAATATCAATTCTGATATTTATTAATTACACGAATGTTTGACTTCCCGACATAGCTCAAACTTCTGTAGGAATATTATTTACACTACCTTTGAAGTAATCGAGAAAATTCCGACATGTTAATATTTAACGTGATAATAGAAAACAAAGTAATATTACAATAGAATACTGGTAATTTCTCACTAAAAGAATCGAGAAAATGTTAAATCTATAACTTATAAACCGACAAAAATGAATATCTTTAATAATATCTTTAAAGAAAATACGTCTACAAAATATTACTTATAAAAGAAACATGATCAAACTTTAAAGTTCAAACAATTATTGGTAACCACAAGTGCAATAACATTTTATGCATAAACTAAATATTATAAGCTAGAAAAAGAATCATAAAGGGGATACCTATTTTACATCTATAAAAATTACAAAGAGACTAGTTATAAAGCGGTGATGAGAAACATTAAGTGTTTCATAAACAATTTTACTTTAAAATTAAATCTTCTAGTGAAAACTTACTAAGCCTACACTAAACGATTATAACCCCATAATTAACAAAGATTTCAAACACTCAAATCCGTTAAAGTTCGTTTGAATTTTAAATATTTAGTAAAATATATAGAGTTTATATATTACCATCCTGGAGCTGTTACGTTCAAGTCCAGATCAGGACTCCTCGTGTAAGTGTCGAATATAATAGTCAATACCAAAACTTCTCGTGGAAGTGTCAAATATAATAGTCAATACCATGACGTCTCGTGGAAGTGTCGGATATAATAGTCAACTTTTCTAGCTGAGCGCCAGCTATTTATAGGTCTAGTTGATGGAAAGAAGTTGGGAGATTTTCCTATTAAAAATACAAAGCCATATCGCGAACAAGTGCTAACAGCATGACTCTTGTGAGCAGCTGTCAAACTTGGCATGAGCACAAGTCACGTAGGCCGGTCATCTGGTTATTTGCAGTTGAAACTTGGCACGTGTTCAAGTCTCGTAGGCTGGATCTCAGTTTATTCGCAGTTAAAACTTGGCACGTTCTCAGGTCACGTAGTCCAGACACCTGGTAAGTTGTCCGTTAAAACATGGAACGTTCACCAAGTCATGTAGACCAGACACCTAGCGGGTAAGCAATTCAAGGTTGTGAGTGGTGCATCTGTCAGCTGGCAGGGCCAATCAGCGTATTTATACTCCTATTGAAATAATATCTTGTTGATCAATCGTCCATCGCTTGACTTTCTTCTCGCATCATTAACATCGGTGTGAACAGGTTGGTCATGGGAGTCGTACTAAGCCAGATGATACAATGAGTGAGTAAAACACATATTGTAGACATAGTAAATTTTGTAAATCTATGGAATTGCAGGATGTCTATGAGTATTGGATTATTTGAGGTGCGTATAACTAATCTAGCATTAGTTAGTATTGATAATGTTACAACTACGGTACTTCAAGGCCTTATCTCCCACCCCTTCCAAGCTATCCGTGAGGGTTGTTTCATCAGTTGTCGATGATTGTGCCTGCTGCCTACTGATACTATTTTATTTTATTATTGTTCTGTGTATTATTCAATCTATACAATAAGCTACGTACAATATTTATTCACTAGTCATAAGTATTAATTATCTTGCATACATTATTGTATTAGCTTATATTCATATAGATTAAATTGTGTTCAAGGAATATGATTGGAAAAAGTATATTTTTCCAAATAATCGATACCTCTTAGTGACGGACATTTTCCTTTGATCCCCGTATGCATCCGCTATTAAGAGATTTCACTGTATATTACAAATAAATACAAAGTGTTGGCAGATAATTCAGCAAATAAAATGTTCATTTCCTTTGCAGCATTTAATGGAAGTTTATAATATAAATATGTCATGTCATAATCAAACTAGCTCTAATAAATATTTATAGTAATTAAATGTCCTAAGTTTCGCAGCCTGTACAATTTACCACGAGCTATCATTGTTAATAATTTATTTATAAGTACATGTACGTCATTATACTATTTGTTATCGTGGGGTTCACGTTTTACATACCGGCTGAGGTTCTAATGATAGATCAATAGTTTCTAGTCCACACAAAAACACGACTGCCTATGAGGGAATTGCAATATTGCATCGGTGGGCATGCGGACTCATTGTCAGGTTCATAGAGTCTTGATTGACTGTGATGGAGATGTCGGGGCTTGAATTACATATGAGTGGGTTGAAAGTGTTGTGTTATTAATGGGTTCCTACACCCACACCTTCTACACGCAAATGAGAGTGCATATAATATAAATTCTACTTCACTCATACCTACACAATAAGAGTTATTGAGATACTTATAAGTCGGAAGGGTAGTAAGGCGCTGTGGAAGAGGGAAGAAATACATAGTCAAATATATATTAGTCCAATTTCATCAGTTTTTTCGTATTTGATGAAATGTCGAACAATATTATACAACTGACAAAGCAGTTACCTTATAACAAGCATTGCAGTTCCCTATGTGGTTAGTAAATTGGGTCCCTTCTGCCAAAATTATGTCAAATTGGGTCCCGGTTAGAAAAAGGATATAGGTAAAATGGGTTCCGTCTTCTCGGTCTTGCCTTTCATCAACCTATTAGTGTTACCCAGGAAACCCCACGTGGAGGTAGACCAATTATTCCCTCAAAAACTTGTATTATTTTCTTCTAAAAACTTTAAAATATTGACAGCTCTTGCTGCACATCAGAATTATGTATTAATCAAAGGTAAAAAACTTAAAACACACTGTTTTGATAAAAGCAGATCTTGTGATTTCTCCAGTCTTGAACTCAAACACTTTTTTATCTCGGAACTCACTCCTTTTCCATGGTACGCTTCTATTTATTCCCTGTATTTCATGATAAAACATACACAATGGATAGAATGCCTTTCAAGATTTCAACTAAAGTATAAATATTAAGGTGTTTGTTATATGATGAGGTCTTCAGTCTTGAATGAAATGATTCACAACTGTTGGTAACACGATTTGTTATTGATGTTAATTTAGCCTAGATAGTGGAAGGAAATACCGCATCTGGTGAAATGTAGGTTTGAATACATAGTCGGTAGATAATAGGACTTTCTTCTCTGTGGGAGAACAGATATCAAGTATTTGATGGAAAAGTCCACGACTTCTTCTAGATTCAGAAAAGTAATTAAAGAAAATATTTTTAATTTTGCTGGTCACTGAATTAATTTGTTTTACTTTCTTCTTCTAGTTCTTGATGCTGGATTTTTCGCCATTAGCCTTGCCCCAGATGGAAGCGATAACCTCTTATTTTGAAGGAGAGCCAGACAGCACGAGCAGCGATATAAACAGATCTTTCAAAATTTATATTATTTTTTCTTAGTGTCAAGGTTTAAATCACGTGTATTGCAGTAAGTAACAACATGGGAGAAAGTTTATATATAACTTTTAGTTTCCTTGTCCATTAGCAAACAGAATACAAGTGGTACGTACACATCATTTACAAGTCCGAGAATGGTGAAAAGTTGTAAGAAAATCTCGGGACAGCTTTTGAAAGTCCCATCAACATAGATCACAGCCGTCCTAAAGAACAACTTCAGATTAGATGTGGTTGAAAAAACTACTATGCTTGAGGTCTTATCATTAACCAACATAAATGGTTCATATTTGTTGCTCTGTATTACCATTCTATTTAATGACTTTTGTGTTTCAGTAATACCTTTTTGTAGGTTAGGATGTATTGCAGTACGTGCATTAAGTATATTTATATTAATACGCAAGGCATCCTGAGACATCAAAGTGGGTAGATCTCCCTTCCTTGATTCCGTGAGTAGAATTTAAACCATCTACTAGAAATATCTTCAACAGCTTTACTATTTAAGGAATTACTGCTTATTAATTTTTTGTTTTTTGTTCATCCAGTTAATCCACTATACAATTATCATAATTAAGTTTAATAAAACGCTTACATATAGATACAGTACAAATCCAACGTTAAATTCCATCCTTCGGAAGTTTGTGATATCTAAACTTATAACCACAAAATATAAACATCGTCTTACTCCTTTGAATTGTCATATCTGCCATTGTACTGGACTGCTATGCACTGTGTAACTTATCTCTGATGTTATGTAGGCTAATAGCATAAAAAAAACTGTTCTGCACTGTTTAACTGCCAACAATGCAAACAAAAGGCACTATGTAAATTTGAAACAATTATTATTGTAGATAATGCTCAGATTCAGCAGGTATGATAATACTTTTCAAACTACGGTCAGCTATAGCACGCAGACCCATTTTACTTATCCGTTTCAAAATATTGGGGCCAATTTTACATATCCATTTCAAAGTAGTGGGACAAATTTTACGTTTTGGTGAAAGGGGGCACAACTCTTGGGACCCAATTTACATAGCCCAGTTCCCTCACAGATTTGAATATAATTTGTTTATTTACAAAATGATGACTGACCTCTGCCCAAGCTCAACTTTCACTCTGACACTTCACGTTCGTGACGTCAACAGAACAATAAGTGTCATCTACTGGAACATTTCAAGACCAATAATTACAGGTGTGACGAAGATGGTACAGCGGGATTAGTGACAAAGGGAACCAATCGGGTGCAGTGCTGTTGTATCAATATAACCTATAGCTTAACCCAATGGTTTTCCTAACTATTGTCCACTATAATGCTGGTGCGCGTCCTCTAAGTTACCCTAACAATCAATACTCTTTTGATTAACTCGTTAATAACCTTACTGTTGAACATACTAAAATAATATGTCGATACAAACTAAACTTTAGTTTAGTATTTCAACAAAACACATAAATCAACACATTATTATAAAATTAATATTAATATACATTGTACGAACCGCATATTACTAATCCATGCCAGTCACATAGAATTATACTATTGGGTTAAGGAGTAGTTTAGAATGTTTAGAAAGTTTAACCACGCTTGCATGAAGAGAGTGGTAATCTAGCTATGACCTCTACCTCGCTATACATCCAAAGTGACGCCTTAGCTCAGGTGGGGGGCAACTAATGACATATAGAGTATATTTTGTCAACATTATAAGGAGGTACCTATCTGAATATAAACTAGACCTTTGAGAACCCATAAATGAGCGAAAGGTTTTTATACTCTACTTTTTTCTCCGTGATTTGTCCGTGGACCAAATTATATGGATTGTTAGTTCACTTGTGAGAATATGTTTATTCAACTAAGACAGCATATAATTTTATATACATTTATTATATATTAATGTTAGGGTTATTAAATAAGACAAATTAAATCAGTGAAAGAAATGAAAAAAATGTATACTCGTTCATTTCGTTATAAAACGACATTCCACATGACGGACCCACAATACGACACAGATGAGGAACGATACCAATATTTCATAATCAAGCTGAAGTCGCGCCAAGCGCTCGTAGCGTTCTCTAGTCACAAAAATAGATAGATGGATAGATAGATATATAGATAGAGAGAGAGAGATAGATAGATAGATAGATAGATAGATAGATAAGAGTGGTTAACTGACTAACATTAGGTTTTAAAAATCAATATTTATTTTATTTTGATTAATTGAAGGATAGTTTTTGAGAATGTATTATTTATAAGTTAACCAATGAAGATACATAATTAGCAACACATGCGACAAGGCCTCACCGAACACCTCAAAACACTGTGAATTTCCTATCCCATCATTAGACCAAGCGAGCAACGATGCTGATGGTATTATTAGTATTATATTTATCTTACTAACACAGAAGTGAACATTTTCCTTTCTTCTTTTAATATGTCCATACTTGGAACGTTGATTTTACGTGTTTCATAAGCCGGATCAAATTCATATAATCTCTCGTTGATATAAGCTGCCATTTCTCCGTGAGGTTCATTGTTTGATACCGGATAATCAAAAGAGGATTGGATCAATCCAATTATTTACAGACGAGGATGTTTCTAACGGGGTACGTGGGAGATGTACACAGAAATGGATAAGCTATCGATTTGTTGGGGGACACATTATTTAGAGTTGGTTTTTTATTCGTATGGCGTTTCAACATTGTATAAATCTTTACGTAATCTGTAGAACCAAGCTTCAATCGAGCAACTAACTTGAATCTAGAACAGACATAGCACGCATACCATTATTTTATCACTGTTAAAGTGGAAACTCACATTTAATTAAAGATATTGATTTCTCTCACACTTGTAATCGAGCCCGGTTCAATTAGCTCAGTAGGCCGATAAAATACTGACTGATCTAAGGTTTTGGACATGAACTAATTTAATATTTGATATATAACAGTGATTATTGATTTATTTTTATTAGGAAAGTGATAATGTTCACGATTAATTTAAACTGTTATATTTGATTAAAAATTACTAGTCAGCAGTCATTTTATATCTGACATATTATACAAAAAGTACTACTATGATTGACGTTATGAGCTCAAATATGTTATTAGAAATGTCATACCATCTAAGGTTTTTGAGATACAATCCACTTTGCATTATAAATTAAAATATAAATTTTACGGTGTTTGGCGTATCCCACTATAAATTTTTTACATAAAAACATAATTTACTTAAATATTAAGTTCAGGACAGTACAAAATAAATCAGGAAAATTAGGAAGACATATTACAACATACAAGAGCAGGATACTAGAGGCTGGGGGTGTCAGTGGAGGAGGAGGGGGTGTTAAGAAAAGGTGTTTCAACGTGCAAGCGCAGGCCTGCCTCAAAGTCTGTGAAAACAAAATCAAGGTCAGGCATCTTATCATCAGCATATTATCACGGTACATGACAGTGGGATATTTCTTTGTATTTATGTGCTTTAGTGTTTTCAGTCAGTTTAGGGAATAATGCTATCGAAAACATGTCAACTTTGAAAGTACGTGGATGTGTAAATAGTGCATATAACTTTTTTTATGTGTGTGTGGTAAGCTCAACACAAAAATTCAAACAGGAAACTATTTCAAATTTGATTAAAAAGGCCTATAAAATTAATTTTGGTTGGGCACTTGGGGCTCGAGAGAAATCTAGGCCTCTCATATTTGCTGTATATCGTGTGCCGTTACACTAGCTGAGTGGTTTGAAGGAGAACGTCATGCTATGCCCTTTGCTGTTACAAAGATTTGGCGTGAACCAAAATATCACTGTAGTGACTACTACTTTTGTATGACCAAAATATCTGGATATTCAGTCAAAAACAAACATACTATTAGGTATGCAACTTTATCCACTGAACTCAAGCCTGTGCCACATGGGGGAGAATTTCCTGTTCCGCCTTTAAATGCAACGGACATGGAAACATCAGACAGTGAAACAGATGAAACTTTAATTGCTAAAGAGTACTCTCCTAATAGTAATGATAAAATACCACCCTTGAATTGAACAAGCAGAACTTAATGATTAATTCATGAATTATGGTTGTCAAAACAGCAAGAAGAACTACTTGGTTTTAGGATTCAACAGTGGCACCTTTTAGAGCAGGGTACAAAAGTTTCAAGTTTTATAAATAGAAATTAACTATTGTCTAAATATTTTAAATACGCAATACAGTGTGTTTATGTACAGACATTAACGTTTTGATGCTGGAACTTTGATTCCAACATAATCATGAAGAGTGGTGTATCTTCATAGATTCATCCAAAGCTAGTCTGAAAGTGGTGCTACTGCATAATGGGAATAAAGTGCCATCAATACCACTTTCTCGTGCAGTTGGAATGGCAGAAACCTATGACATTATGATTACGCTGCTCGATGGAATAAAATACAAAGAACACATGTGGCAAGTTTGCAGTGATTTAAAAGTTGTTGCTTTGCTTCTTGGCCTACGAGGTGGGTTTACGAAGTACTGCTCTTTTCTTTGCCTCTGGGTTAGTCGAGATACAAGAAACCACTATTTAGTGAAATAATGGTCAAAATGTTGAGACTTTGTAGTTGGTGAGAATAATGTTAAACATCGTTCCTTCATTGACCCTGGGAAAATCATTTTCCTCGCCTCCATATTAAATGCTTGGACTTATGAAATATATTGTTAAAGCACTAGATCAAGAGAACCGGGATTTCTTCACTTGAAAGAAATGTTTCGTAAACTGAGTGAAGCTAAATTAAAAAAGGGCATATTTTTGGCCCTCAGATTAGGAAACTTCTTAAAGACCCGACATTTGATGCCAAGTTGAATGACCTTAAATTAGCTGCATGGATGTCTTTCAAAACTTCTATTTCTGGATTTTTAGGTAATATTAAGGATATAATTACATCAAATTAGTTGAAAATCTTTTGGATAACTATATAAACTTTAATTGTAGGATGTTCATAAAAATCTTTTTTTACATTTCCAGCTTAATTTTTTCCCTAAAATGTGTGTTCTTTTAGAAATGAACAGGATGAACGTTGTCATCAGGACCATTTAACCATGGAACAGTGGTACCAAGAAAGATGGGTCCCTGCAATGATGGGAGACTATTGCTGGTTTTTGTCTAGGGAGACTAATGGAACAGCGGTACCAAGGAAAATGAGAACCTGCAATGATGGGAGACTATTGCTGGTTTTTGTCTAGGGAGACTAATGTAACAGTGGTACCAAGGAAAATGAGACCCTGCAATTATGGGAGACTATTGCTGGTTTTTGTCTAGGGAGACTAATTTAACAGTGGTACCAAGGAAAATGAGACCCTGCAATGATGGGAGACTATTGCTGGTATTGTCTAGGGAGGCTGAAGGAACAGCGGTACCAAGGAAGATGAGACCCTGCAATGATGGGAGACTATTGCTGGTTTTTGTCTAGGGAGACTAATGTAACAGTGGTACCAAGGAAGATGAGACCCTGCAATGATGGGAGACTATATCTGTTTTTGGTTAAGGGAGACTGATGGAACACCAAACAAACGGAAGTCTAAATTAACGGATTTTCATAACTTAATGTGAATAAATTAAGGCAATTTGAACACTTAAAGTTATTGTTTCAACTATTTTTTAAACCTTATATTTAAGCTGCTTATATTCTATTGTTTAAAAACCTAATTTATCATAAAATAATTTCAATGGGCATCAAAGAATAGTAGACTTTATTTGAAATATTGCTATCATGTTAAATAATATAAATGTTGCTATATATAGTAAAAATAATGTTATAGAGAATTTATGACTTTCCATCGAGTTCAACCGACACAAATTAAGTATAATAACTTAACCACTTGCCAGACACAGAGAAAAGGTTGTAATTTGTTAAGTAATATTATCAATAGGCATATAACCCCAATGGATAGTGAGTGATTCGGGGTGTTAAAATGATATTTATAGTGACCATTCTATTAATATTGATAAAAGGTAGTTCACACAACATTTCCAAATTAAAAACAAATTTATTAATCTGATAAATATGATATTCACTAAGTAGTATATAAATAACTTACATGAAGACACACCATCTTGTAGCAATAGTAGCAATTGTAGCGTGGTATATATACCTGCAATAAACAGAAACTGGTGTGAGAAAGTATACAGTTGGGTGGAAGTAAGAAAGAAAGAGAGAGAATAATCGTGTCGTAAGACACTCATTTGGATATTAATCAGTTTTAAATTATATTCTGTTTAAAGAGGAAGGATATTTGGTATCGTGTCCGCATTCAGTTATACAAATATACTAATTACGCTGTTTTGGGGATAAGGAAGGTTGAATTTAGAGGAAGTGTAAGTTATCCTCATTTTCGGAGATGGAGAGTGGAGAACATTTAGGACGAAACACCCTCAGTACATACTACTGGGGATTCTCTGGCATTGGCTGTGAATTCTATTTCGTGAGTGAGGAATTAGACCAAGGGTTTTGGTAACGTATTTATGCCCCACTTGACTAAAAACTTATAAGAGATCCAGCGATCAAACATCGTTTTTCCTCTTACTTGTGTTTTTGTATAGTGATATTATAGTTATTCCTTAAATACTTATGTCGCAACCTTTATATAAAAGCTATTATAAACAATTATACTAACACATAGTGTAGAGTGTAAACGTCCCGTTTAACACGTACACTCAAAATACCATACATATGATTAACACGATGAATACAATAACTAATATATTCTAGTAATGTGTGGCAGATATTAGCTCACGGTGAATAAAGGTTGCCGGGAAACGCCTAAACTTCAGGAAAGTGCCCCATCTGACTGCTCCTGGAGGATTAGAAAAACGACATCTTACTCGCAGGCCCAACTTCGATGAAATGACAGAGCTGCTTCTCTGTGTTATCCGTGCCATCTACGAGCGATAGTTGTCTTTCAGCGCAATTTTGCAACCTCATCTCTATCATTTTTTTTCCGAGTGGAGACCCTTCCCAAATACGTAAGTCCTGTTTGTATAAAACAGTCACTCTTCGCTTCACATTTTGGATGGGTTTGCAGGGGTGTGCAAGGTGTAGTCCTGCCTTCCTTACAAGTCCCTGGCTTTTGAGCGTCTTTGACTTCTGCTGATCTACATACTGCGATGGAGCCCACGGCGAAGAAGAAGAAGAAGAAGAAAGGAATTGGCGTCGAGGTCGGGAGAAGATCGCCGGATGAGGCGTTGAAGAATCCTGGGCCTGTGAAGCATCCAGCCCCAAGAGGGAAGAAGTTGTCGGTGAGCGTCAGGGGATCCGCTGTCGGCAGCAGGCTTGTGCGACCCGTCCTAGCTGAGGGATTCGATGGTTTCCGTTTGCGGGGACTGAAGGCTCGTCCAGCCAGGAAGGAGCTCGTGCCAGGTGGCAAGTGGTCTGCCACATTCCCAAAAGCCAATGCTTTAGTGGCAGCTGCCCTCTTGAAGGGCAACAAGACCGTACTAGAAGCCGAAGACAACGGGGCCACTCCAACTCACGGAGTTGATCATGTCACTGGCCGAAGAAAATGCGAGTCGCCTTCGGGTGATGAATCGACCCCTTCCAGGGTCAATAAAGTTGGCGTGACCACCCAAATTACCGGGGAGTTTGGCGCAAGATTTAGGCAACTGAGTGTAGACAGCGGGGCCCTCCAACTACCGGAGGTGAGCATGCCAGCGTGCTAATGGCGGCTGCTACCAGGAATGGCTGGCTCTTCTCGTGGTGAGTGACTATTCGGCCCTTTCTAGGGCCAAAATGACGGCCAGCGTGACCTCACCAATTACTGGTGAGGTGAGCATAGATGGACAGGGTGAAGTCGGTGGGGCCCCCCTAACTACTGGAGGAGTGCGTGCCGCCGACATATCCACCGGGGCATCCAGCAGTACATCCCCAAGCCTCGGATCGTTGGTCAGTGCCAGCCCCTTACAAAGCGTCAGCTGCAATGCTGATGCGGGCGAGTCCAGTGGGGTCTCTCCAGTTAAAGGAGTTGTGCCTAAACTGACGGCCAAAAATAACTGGAGAAGCTTTTTAGGATCAACAGCCCGTAAACCGGGAAGGATGGCAAAAGTTCCCGCCAGCACAATGGACGGAAACCTAACGGTGCCAACGGAAGCCCTGACCAGGGGGAGCCTAGCCGTCTTTCACCTGTAAATACCAATGCAAGCTGCACTGACGCGAGCTTAATCGAAAGGGCCTCAACTCCGACACCTCCCACCAAGGGGTGTTGGTAGGTAAGAAATGCCTAGCTAAATTTTACTTCAGACTTGGAGGACCGGGTAAGACGCTTCACGCGTGTCGACAGCTCGTGCGATTCCGTGGTTGTGGAGAGAATGTCTTCGGGACCAAATCTCATGTTTATAGGTGAAGAGTCAAGCTAGGCGTCCAATGATGAGTCTGAGGTATTTAAGATCGTAATACTCCGACGAAAGGGTAAGGCCAGCAACACCAGGAAGCTACCGGGGGCAGCTCGAACCATTTAGGGGGTAGCTCTGGTAATTAGATTAAAGGCAACAGTGGCTTGAGTCAGGGTGCACCAGCGTTGGGTAAAGGTGGGAAAAGCCAAGGGGAAGATCTCTCCCATCATCTTGTGTGGTGTGGAGGACTACTCATATGTGGAACACCAGGAAGCTACCGGGGGCAGCTCGAACCATTTAGGTGGTAGCTCTGGTAATTAGATTAAAGGAAACAGTGGCTTGGGTCAGGGTGCACCAGCGTTGGGTAAAGGTGGGAAAAGCCAAGGGGAAGATCTCTCCCATTATCTTGTGTGGTGTGGAGGACTACTCATATGTGGTGAGGGCCATCCGATCCAAGGTTATAGAGACTGTGGAGGAGGTCAGGCAGCCAGGGTATCGAGCACGTCTCCAGTACGGGTCGAAGGAAGCTTATCGCACCATCGAGATGTTCTTGCCAAGCTTGGGGATCAAGCATTGGACTTACGAGCTGGGACGGCAGAGACTGGTCAGGGTCATGGTGAAGGGACTCCTGACATGAGCAAAGCCTGGCGACATCCAGGAAGAGCTGGTGGAGATGGGTTTCCCCATGAAATCCATCACCTAGATACTCTCCCAATGGAAACTGGATCAGAAGACCGAGGTAAGGCAGTGATTGCCGAACTTCGTTGTATCTCTGAATCCTGGGGGCATACCACAAAGCTGTACTCCATATCAAATCTATGCGAGATTTGCGTCATGGTGGAGAAATACAAGTCACCTGGTGGCCCAGTTCAGGGCAAGAACTGTTTCCGGTTAGGGAATGTGCAGAGGGGTTGCCGTGCTAACCCTAGATGTGGGTTCTGTGGTGGTGACCACGAGAGGGGTGGATGCCCGGAGGAGAGACCATCTCCCCCGAAGTGCCTGCACTGCTCATGAGCCCACTCCTCACCATGGTGGGGCTGTCCCAAGTACAAGTTCTTGTGGGTGGCAGGGACTGTGAGGTCCTCCAAGGGTCAAGAAAGGAAGACGAATGGTCTAAGTAAATGCCATAAGCCCTCGGGGCACGTTGCGGTACGGAAAGTGCCCTTGACTCCAGCTTCAATACCAAAGCCACTGGTGCAATCTTTCAGCCGTGTCCTGTCAGGGAGACCAACCCCTCCACCTCAGGCCTAGGTGCCGCCAAAGCCACACCACAAGAACCGGTGGCATCTTCTTCATCACTTTTGGTCGAGAACCCATCCAAGACCACTCCTCTCCCAATCCCAGCCTCCACTAATCCCGCACCCCAAACCTCTATCCCCACTACTTTGAACTCTTCCAACCCTTTTTTACCACTCCCAACTCCTACACTTGTCACCCCTTACACCTCCACACCTATCCCTGAGGATGATAGAGCAAAGCTCAAAAATTGCATTGAGCTTCTCGAGGGTATTACGGGACTGGATTCATGAGACTTTTCATCGAGTCTCTTGAGGATAGTCCAAGAATCTTCGAGGAGTAATCGTGGCCGCCTGTTCATGGAGCACATCATCCTCTACCTGGTCTCTCATTGCAGTACACCCGAATAGAGCACTACCTGTGCTTAAATAACTAATGGTCACACTCTGGAACGCCAACGGAATCGCGGGGAAGAAGGCTGAGCTTGAAAGTTTCTTGGCAAAGTATTGTGTCGATGTAGTGCTGTTGGGAGAAACCCACTTAAGCTGCGCAATGAGGTTCTCGTTAGCCAAGTTCATCTGCCATCGGAGAGACCAAGAAGGGGATTTGGGAAGGAGTAGGACAACGGTCTTGGTTCAGAGTGGTGATGACCATCAGGTCATCACGCTTCCTCCTCTCCAACACATGGACGCTACGAATATCCAACTGGTGAGCTCAACTGGCCCAGTGCGTCTCATTTCCATCTATTTCCCTCCCTACCCCCGGGTCGATCGGGCTACGAGAGCTGACATGTAGGTGCTGCTTCAAGGTACCACGCCTGTTTAAATCGGTGGTGACTTCAAGACTAAGCACCCTTTATGGGGCTCTAGAATTATGTCCACTCGTGCTGGATTGCTCCGCTAATTCATAGATCTACATGGCTTGGTGGCTTCCGGCCCTACCACCCCTACCCACTTCCTTCACAATCCCCTTGGTTTCCCGGACGTCCTAGACTTCGTTGTTTCCAGAGGGATCACAAGGCGGTTAGTTCTGAAGTCTCTAGCTAAGCTATACTTGGATCACAACCCCGTTCTTGCGAATCTGGGACGCGCAGTGTCATTCATAGACCTCCAAAATCCCGACCTTAAGTGAACTGACTGGGACAGGTTTACAAATGTGTTGAGAGAGAGGTTGGGACCCACCCCTACCTTTCGAACAACAACAGAAATCGATCGTGGTGCGGGGTTCATAACTTCCACCATCAAAGGGTCGCTGGAAGCTACGTTGCCTAGGCACCAACCTAAGAGGGTACCACAGGCTTCTATACACGATTCTATCCTTAGGCACGTCCAGGAGAAAAATCGGCTGAGGAAGGCTTGGAAGATCTCGAGGAAGACGGTAGACAAGGTCAACTGGAGCTTCAAAGTACATGCAGTTCACGAGATGGTCCAAGAATACCGGAACAGTGTATGGGAAGACAAGATTGAGAGTTTGGGCGGGCAGGACAGGTCCCTGTGGCTCATGACAAGGAACTCGATGTGGGTACTGGCACCAAGGGCACCTATTGTAGGTCGTAACGGGGTAGCCCACTCTGACCAGGAGAAGGCCGATGCTCTCGATGAGCACTTAGAGGCACAATCTGTACTGACTGACGACCCTTCAGACCCGGTGCACATTGCACACGTGGCCCAGGTCATCGGTGCGGTCTCATACAGACCCTTGGATGAACCTGAACCCACAGAGGCGACAGAAATGTCACAGGCGTTAGCCGTTATAAGATTAAACAAGGCCCCCAGACGCGATGGTATCAATAAAGTGGTCCTCAGAAAGCTGCCCTTGTAGGCGATTAGCTTCCTCGTTATGTTATTCGATGCCATCCTGCTCCTGAGTCACTTCCCTTAGCTCTGGAAGCATGTCAACGCCCTCTGCTTTCATAAACAGGGTAAATATCCGGCCCTAGCTTCGTCTTACCGACCGATCAGCTTGCTTGACTGTTTAGGCAAGTTGTTAGAGAGACTTCTACTCACGAGACTGACCCGACATGTGCGTGAGGTGGGCATTTTGGTGGTGGATGAGCAGTTAGGCTTTCAGGTGGGACACGCTACGTCTCACCAACTTGTCCGGCACGTGGAGCAGGTCACGAGGAACTTCAACATCCACAGGCTGACTGGTGCTGTCTCTCTCGACGTGGCAAAGACCTTTGACCGTCTTTGGCACAAAGGTCTCCTTTTACAACTCCTCTCCGTGAACCTGCCCTTCTACCTAGTTAAGGTTGCACAATCTTATCCATCCCACCACACCTTATCCACTAACTTTGGGGACGCCACCTCCCAAACCTCCCAAATCAGAAGCATCTGGGCTGGAGTGTCGCAGGGTTCCTTTGTGGGCCCGGTGCTCTTCAGTCTGTTTGTGAACAACAGTCAAAAATCCCTTGACACCAAGTTGGCACTGAATATGGACGACACGGCTCTAGTAGCAGAGTCATGGTGAGGTCAGCTGGTGTAGAGGCGACTCCAGACGCACCTGACACATTTGGAGGGGTGGCTGACCACTTGTAGGACAAGTATTAACGTGGAGAAGAAAATTCTACAGGCCAGCCCCACTTTGGCTTCAGATGGGCGAACAGTGTTAAGTACCTGGGACTTACGCTGGACACCAAACTGACCTTGCGACAACACCGTAACGAGACTCAAAAAAGTGAGGCAAAGGTTGAGAATCCAATGCCTACAAGGAACGGTATCACAATGTAAAAGCAGTTTCTCATACCAATCCTCGGCTGTGCGTGTCCCGCTTGGGGCCACCTGGTGTACACGTATATGAGGAGGTTGCAGGCGTCCCAGAGCGCGTGTCTGAGGGTCATTGTGGACACTCCTTGATATGTCCAGAATGAGACTCTGCATCGTGACTTGGATATGCCTACCATCAAGGATCACTTCTGGAAGTTGGCGCAGTCCTTCTGTGACAGACTTCCAGGTGCCACCAATCCTCTTTTCCAGGGGCTTGGGAATTACATAATCGACCCTGGGGGTGCCATTGACGTCCCAAAGTCCTGCTCGGATAAGCGAGATATGTCATCAGTGGTTTGGAAGGCTCTCACCCAGCCCTCCCATAGAGTAGTGTATCCGCACGTAACTCTAAAACCTTTATTCTGTTCCCCAGCATACTTTCCTTTTTCCCCCACCAACATTAATAATATGTTTTCTTTTTTCTGGAACTTCGCTAAACGCTACAACCCGTCTGTTAATTGCGAAACCACATGGTGTGACCAATTGTTCAGTACGTTTTGGAACTTGCTCTCATGCTCCCCTTCAGGGAGTATCAGTGTATGCTAATGTCTGATGTTTAATGTCACATTTTGTATTATATAGTGTAAATTCAACGGAGGAACAACTTGGACGTAAAACTACATTGGTGGACAGAGCAACTGGTGACTACGATGTGTGAGACGTCGGTCTCTCCACCTCACCACCGATGAAGCCTCGTTTGAGACTATGAGTATTTGAATGCTAGAATCTGCGTTAGAAACTTAGTACTCATTTTTAACTATGTCCATAAGACATAGTGTTATCTATTAGGGAAAGGTCCTGACATCCTAAATTGTAAGGCCATTATACGGCTAACTTAGCGCTTAGGATCACATAATGGTGGAAATCAGGTTATATACAGCTTTGTTCAATAACCTAATTAGTTATGTGACTGATACCAGTCCATAATATTTCTCATAGTGTACCTTTTTACGGTGTGCCAACTTTGGGAGCACTACTAGTTCGTAGTAGTGGCCTGCAGGTATAGTGCTTAGTCCCCAGCTGCCTTCAGGTGTCGTTTGTATTAGTTAATATATGTATTATTTGCACTAGTTATTGAGTGCCCTAGATAGGATGGAAGTATAAATATACTGTTAAATGTACAGGCAGTACTATTTAGGAAAAGACGGGGCATAGTATTTTTACAGCCTGTATTCCTGGTAGCTCACCATTTACTATTTATAAACTTTACTAGGAGTTTAATCTTTGTGTTACGTAACCAACTATGGAATTAACTCATGCTAGCTAGCTCATTTAACTATCATCGTAATAAATCTTTAAACTAGGTCTTACAAGAATTTGATATGGTGGACTATTATTTAACTATAATTTAAATTATTTTTAGTTCAAGTCTAGTAGACGCGAGGCTAGATAGATACTATGTATTGTTGCCTAACTTTAAATTTATGTTTGCTTCCTTTTTTTAATTTCAGTTGTGTTAAGGCAGACACACCTTCGTAGTGGAATGTGAGCTAGTTCAGTAAAGAGTTACTCTCAATTGTATTATAGACTCAACCTTGCTTGTGTTGATTACATGTACAACAAAGGTGTTTACTTGAATTGTTCCTTATTGGGATTACTTCTTCTATTGTAACACATTTATTTCTCTTAGTTGACAAAGGACTGTTTAGTGTAGGATATATTTAAACCTTATGTAATCATACTAACCATTTAAATTTAAATAAGCTGATTTGTTAAAATTTTATGTCTCTAATATATTGGTTCCTTCACAAACCTTCATTTTATAAAATTGTAAATTTACTCGTCACTTATTCTATTTGATAGGATATGCGACGGTTCAGTACTATATCACTTTTACAGTACCTTACAATAATACAGTACAGTACAACTGTACCTATAATATTCGATACTGTACTGTGATTCATCCTTGTTTAGTAAGTATGACATAGTAAACACGCATCTTAGCAGGTTAATTCGTAAAACTCGACACCATCTCAGTCCACATTAGGTCGAGTTTCCATGAATATACTGCAGTAGAAAGTCCGCTCTTTTGGCTCCGTGGTCTTAGGTATCAAGCTCGCAATTTCCTGGATTCCTGGTAATGCGGATATCGAGGTTTGAATCTCGTAGGGTACGGCTTGCACAAAAAATTGTACACACTTCCTCCAAACAAATGCGGGTGCATTTTAAAAACGTTGCTCTACTCTAATTTTTGTATGAAGTATTTAATAATTCTTGTGTTAAATGTATAAATTTAAAACAATAATAATGATAAAATAATATTAGGCAAATTCGATGTCAGGACGTTTGGATGAAAATATAAAACTTTGGGTAAATTAAATTTAAAAAAAAACGTAACTTTTAAAAGAGGGCAAAAGGAATATATAATTCTGCTCAATGTTCCATGAACATAACGTGTCAAATGTTATTCATGTTACTGAC
This sequence comes from Timema californicum, assembly GCA_902141385.1. Classification (NCBI taxonomy): domain Eukaryota; kingdom Metazoa; phylum Arthropoda; class Insecta; order Phasmatodea; family Timematidae; genus Timema; species Timema californicum. The sequence goes on from CABFOW010003618.1 coordinate 33,636, forward strand.
CCCGTGAGGAACCATCCACGAAAGAAGGATAGACAAAGATGTAGATAGCGAACAAGAAATTATGATCACGTTTTTTCGCAGCCAGGAACATATTGACACAGTTGACGAAATGGTCAGAGGGTATTCAGACCGTTTTATACAACCCATTTCTCATCCGTTCCCCCCTTCAACACCCCTCCCAGCACACATTTGGTCCGAGTGGTTTTCAGAAAGGTGGAATCGTGTTTCAAGTACTTTCTAAAATTACATTTCCCATCAGTGAGAAAGGCAACATAGGGTGGCCACATGTGTTATATGAAAACTGCAAGGGCTGAACACTAAGATAAAATTGAAGATATGGTTTTTCTATTAAATTGGATTAAACTTCTTGTATTGGGTCTTAGTAGGAAAGTATTCCGAAGATTAGTGAAATTTATTAACCTTAAATAAAAACAAAGTGAATCCATAACTATTAAAGGAGAGTAATGGTTTCTTGATGCTTCATCGTGGTAGCATATAAGCTGTGGATATGATTAGTAAATGGCTTGGTTAGATTAAGGATGTAATTACTGCTTTAAGACCAACCTCGTGACGTATTTAATGTATATATATATATATATATATATTTGTGTTTTGTGTGGGATATTACAATCTAAACTGAAGTTCGTGAATCCAGGGTGATCAGGTCGTATATTAACTCGGTCAATATCCGAACCAAGAGCACCAGGTAAAGTCCTCCCATAGTAAGTATTGCCAGGTAAAACTATAAGAGATGAGGCACACTAAAATAATCATATGATTAAAACTAAGGACGTAACAAAACAGTAAATACTGCAGTGCATTTTCTGTACTATAATTTTAAGCAAAAAATATATCATAGGGGGGAGGGGGGATGTCTTAAGAGAATTTTTTGAAATCATAGTTTTTTACCATCTTTCCTACATAGGTTGGCAAGGTGATGCAGTTTGGTTAGGAGAGATGGATTATGGGAAATTACGCGAGGAAGGATTAGAAGATATATTTAATAAATCTTAGAATACATTTTTATTAATATATTGATATACAAATTACAATACTAACTATAAAGTAAAATATATATATTAAAATTTAATTTTAAATTTTTTTTACTTTACTAATGGGATTTAAAATGTAAGAAAGCTACAAGTCACAGAAAATTGTTTGAACTTCCTAAGATGTAGTAGGTATAATAAAGGGGAGAGGAAGTATAAAATGAGGTCTTGCGCTCCAACAAGAAACCATCTTTTAAATAATTGTTTCAAAGGGAAAGACGGGAAAATGAAAGCGCAAGGAGAGGGTAGTGATTGCTTATGAAGTAGTGTCGTGGTGGAGTTATTTATTGAAACTGAATGTAAGTTAAGTTTTTTTGACCATCGTATCAAGCTGTTATGGCAACCGAGTGCATGCAGGACTAACACACACACGCTATCAATCTGATTCAAAAACTACGGTATCTTAAACTGAATTATTAACAAAGTACTAAATATAGCAGGGGTAAGGATGAGTGTACCATTTGATTTATGAAAAACAATAAGAGTCCTCTAAAATGCAAAACACTTTATTGATTATCTTAAATTACACAATATATAGCACTTTTTTTATTACTTTGATTACTCATGCTATTATTAGTAATTAATGATTTTCAGATAAAAACATTTGTCACAAGTTCATGATGATAGCCATCTAAAACAACAAATTTATATACCAATTTAGATTACTACCAAAACATAAATAAATCTCTTCTAATTACTAATGAATTAATTTTAATTACTATTATTTTAATGATCAGACCACTGGTCTATTATTTATTGACTAATAATACTCCGAGACATTATCATCCTAAAAAAAATACAAAAACCTGTAGAATAACTTATAAATTTAGCCAAAGTGTGTGTGTTGCAATACATTTTTAATACATTTTCAATTAGTTAGTAGACTGTTAGACTAATTTATATTAGTTTGAATATTCAGTCAAAATGATAATACATCAGAATATTAGTATTTTTGTCCAGTTAAGAGATGTGATTAGAGGTAGTCAGTCAGGCCATCATAGAAAGATTGATCTTCTTTGTATAAAAACTTTCAGTTCCTGTAAATCCTTAAGCTTCTCCTTTAAAATTGTCAATTTTCCATTTATGACCGGTCAAGCTCCTGAACTTTATCGGTTCAAAGCATCTGCATCGCTTCCACGTTGTTCTTTCTTGTCTTCTTTGTGACATCTGTTTTAAACCAGCTGCCATTATACTTGTCACACGATGTGATACAAAGTCAGGTTCTTCCTCCAGTATTTGAAGTTATTTTACTGGCCTGGCTTAAAATTGACGTTTAACCTTACAATATCTTTTAAAACACCAGACCAACCACGAAACAATGAAAGTCCAAACTTGATCACTTTATAAAGACTTGGTTTTGTTGAGTTCCGAATTACATCTGCCCACTCAGAAGGAGTTTCAATGGCTTCATTTTATTAACTAATTCCATATTGGCGTCGCATTACAAGCAGGAATAACCACGTGTGGGAAATATGATATTAACATTGTGAACAACATTGTACAAGAAACAAATCAGTGTGTAATTTTTTACTCTGCCCCCGCAAGAATCACAAAAATTACTAATTTTTTCTCTTTGATGTCAAGTACATGAAAAATAAAATCGTATAACATTGACGTCACCTCGTCAGCTCTCTTTTTGGCTATAGTTTGATCATTCAGATAAAAATCAGCTTCTTGTGTTGATAATGTACGAATATTAACTATATAATAGGAATTCTGCTGCTTATAATACACATAATTTGTAGTAGATTTAGGTGTACTCAAGTTTTTTTGAAATCCATGCAGATCACATCAACAACTTTAAACTACTGTGAATAAATCTTAGCATTTTTTTGTTGTTGCAACTATAAAAGTATTTAATCAAATGCAATTAATGTTGTGTATTAATACTTTTGATCTCAAATCCGCAATGTATTCATCTCACTTTATTTTCGTGGATTTTCTCTTTGCTTTTGTAATCGAAGCTTATTGACTTTATAGCCTACGCATCACAACTGCTGCAAGCATCTCTTCTGGGTTATCCCAAACAAAAAATATATTTTGTTGTGCAAATATATCTATAAGAACTTTATAATACTTGAGTTTTGGATACTTCTTTTTAAATATGTTGTGAAGTTTTTAAAGCATCTCTTCTGGGTTATCCCAAACAAAAAATATATTTTGTTATGCAAATATATCTATAAGAACTTTATAATACTTGAGTTTTGGATTCTTCTTTTTAAATATGTTGTGAAGTTTTTTTATGTTTAATTATTCGGGTAGTGATATTCTTTAAGTGTCATATAAACTGTAAGTTAATGTGATGTTTGACCTCTCAGTGACTGGGTATGATTGTGGTCATTTTAATCGACTCGTTTGAAAGTTTATTATGGCTTCCTTGGACATATTTTGTTATCATGCCGTTACCATGGATTGTAATGTTTGAACACGTCTGGAGTTATAAAATGAAAATAAATAAATGCTTACAACAAACCGGCACTTCTGTCAGTTTTTCATCTTTAACAATCCCAAACATGTAGGAGTAGGAATAATTAAGAAGGTCAGGAACAATATTATTTCTGTTTCTACGTCTTGAAATACGTGAACACGCTATGAAGTCTCCAAGGTATGAGTTTTGTTCATTATAATTTTCCATTGAATTAAATTTTCCAACTATAGCCTTTCTTTCATCTACCAGGATATTCTCAAAACATTTCAGTTGAGTACGGTGACGAGATGGTCCCACCTCGTCTGTTTGGCCTGTATGTACCAGCAACTATTTATTTCCATCACTTAACCTAACCTATTTTCATAAGTTTTTCAGCTATATATTTATCGTGGGCTCACCGACTTAATGAAGTTATTCATTACGATTTAAATGTAACTATCTCGCAAGATTTAAACTTAACTCATTATTATATAAATTTAACGAACTAAAAAATTAAAACTTTAATGGATCACGGCTGCTTTGAAAAATAGTAAGCCAAAACCTTAAACCAAAATAAGAACAGCTGTGCATAACTAGCATAACACAGTGTTGGCAATAATAAAATGTCGAACTCTCATAATTTATCCCTCAAACCAGGTGGACCATAATGGTTCTTTTATAAAACGGGAATTAAATAATTGAACATCTCTCTGGACTATTATAGTTTTTAACATTTGCTCTTTTACTAGTAAAAAGTTTCTTAAATCATCTAACAGAAGGTGTCAACCTCAGTGTTCTTGGGGTAAAGTGCTTACCTTAGGATCCGATGTTGGTGGGTTCAAACCCAGCCGGGTTAGACGGATTTTTATTGAGTTATAACAATCTGTACACAACTTCCTTCCGAGGGGAAGTAAATCCGTCGGTACTATATAGATTGTGACGTATAAAAGAACACTGTAAAATATGTGAAAATACCTTTCTCGGCAGTGTTGGAAGAGCCTTTCGCACTTGCTGATAGAAAGTCTCGTATGCTGATGCCAGTCGGTTCAGAAAGTGCACTTTAAATACACCAGAAGAATACATAATAAGATAACAAATGGCGTTACCTAGCACAAAATATTCAATATTTGGACTCTCATCACTTATGCCACAGCCCTTCATATTACATGCTCCTAGTAGACATTATTTAGAATGTTCTCTAGAATGTTAATTAATGCTATTCGAGCAAAACCATGTCATATTAACCTAGACAGGAAATTAAGGATAGCCCTTGCTAGCTACCGATATCAAATTATCATAGTTCATAATTATGACTATAGTAACAACACACTTGCTATTTTCTAAGCCTATTCTTTATAGATAACCTAACCAGTAGCTCTTCACTAACTTTTGATATAAATTGTATTTTTTTATGGTAAATAATATGTAATTTAAAAACAGAATAATAATTTCAACAAACGATTTTCTAACTAACTTAAATCTAGAACATCCACATCACCATGCTCCCTAGAAGTTAATTCTCTATATCTCCAGGCCCCTTAGAGGTTCATTCTCTACATCTCCAGTCCCCCTAACAGTTAATTATGTACATCTCCAGTCCTCCTAGCAGTTAATTCTCTACATCTACAGGCCCCCTATAAGTTAATTCTCTACTTCTCCAGCCCCCCTAGAAGTTAATTCACTACATCTCCAGTCCTCCTAGCAGTTAATTATCTACATCTCCAGGCCCTTAGAGGTTCATTCTCTACATTTCCAGGCCCCCTAACAGTTCATTCTCTAAATCTCCAGGCCCCCTATCAGTTAATTATCTACATCTCCAGGCCCTTAGAGGTTCATTCTCTACATTTCCAGGCCCCCTAACAGTTCATTCTCTAAATCTCCAGTCCTCCTAGCAGTTAATTATCTACATCTCCAGGCCCTTAGAGGTTCATTCTCTACATTTCCAGGCCCCCTAACAGTTCATTCTCTAAATCTCCAGGCCCCCTATCAGTTAATTATCTACATCTCCAGGCCCTTAGAGGTTCATTCTCTACATTTCCAGGCCCCCTAACAGTTCATTCTCTAAATCTCCAGTCCTCCTAGCAGTTAATTATCTACATCTCCAGGCCCTTAGAGGTTCATTCTCTACATTTCCAGGCCCCCTAACAGTTCATTCTCTAAATCTCCAGGCCCCCTATCAGTTAATTATCTACATCTCCAGGCCCTTAGAGGTTCATTCTCTACATTTCCAGGCCCCCTAACAGTTCATTCTCTAAATCTCCAGTCCTCCTAGCAGTTAATTATCTACATCTCCAGGCCCTTAGAGGTTCATTCTCTACATTTCCAGGCCCCCTAACAGTTCATTCTCTAAATCTCCAGGCCCCCTATCAGTTAATTATCTACATCTCCAGGCCCTTAGAGGTTCATTCTCTACATTTCCAGGCCCCCTAACAGTTCATTCTCTAAATCTCCAGTCCTCCTAGCAGTTAATTATCTACATCTCCAGGCCCTTAGAGG
>CABFOW010003618.1:41673-71144 GCA_902141385.1 Timema californicum
ATGTGTAATGGTAGGGTGATTGTGAGATGAAATGGAGGACCTACAGCTTAACGTGGAATCCGAACCACGGTGGAGGCCTGGCATTCCCCACATTCACAAGTTGCGATTAATACACGTATTGTCAGAGGGGAAGGAAGGGTCTGGTAATCAGATAAATATGTGCCAGGACCGATGATTGAACCCTGGACCCCCAACCCAGAAGTCTGACCCCTAGCTCCTAGACCACCAGGTCACCAATTAAGAATAGTTTAGTAAAAAGAGAAAAAAGAAACAATCGATTTTATCAAAATCGGCTTTTACGATTTTGATTAAAACTCGTATTTAGACGTTGATTAAGATTATAAATAAACTGGCTATTTTCATTTCCCCATGAAAATAAATTCCAGGGTACTTTTCAGAAGCGTAAATTTCTGTATCTCAGCAACTATTTGAAATACTAAATAACTTTTCAATGCAAAATTGTAGTACTATTAAAAATAAAAGACGTATATAAAATATATTTTTACAAACCCATTGTTTCTGAGATATTGGCAAATACCTTTATACAATTTTTTAATCTTTAGTTGTAAGGAGATACTACTTAAATTTTAACGAAATATTTATTTTGAATTCTTAAATAACCACCAAAGTTAAAAATGCTCAGAAATGAAGTACTAGAGCGTAAAATTATTGATCAAAATATTTAAAAAATTAAAATCTAAAGAAATATTTGTAAGTGTTTTTTTATGATTTTGGTACAAAGCACATGATATCAAAAATCGAATACATTTTAATTTGTTAATATTTTTATATTTATCAGTGTTTATAATGTTTAAGGTATGTATATCTTTGACCAAAGTGGATTGCCAAGGAAGACTGAGGAAATCATCTTTGAATGATACATTCAATACTTTTCCAGACGAATAGTGAAACTGTCAAAAGGTAGGTACAGTACATCTTTGATGGAGGTAATTCATTGCACCGTGTGGTGTGGCCGAAGAAGGTATATTTTCAACCCTATATGATGATTTCGTTTCATTTATACACACACATTATGGTCATATTACCACTGTAATATTAATTTGACGGCTACCAAATGAATGAAATCAGTACGAAAAACATAGTGCTTCAGCAACGACTAGTGAAACAAACTTCAGCTGAAAGTGTATTGGATGATAATACATGTATAAAGACAAGTTCTTAGATGGTATAAAAATAAGGCTTGTCTAATTTTCTAACTACAAAAAGAATTTGAGCAAGAATATATAGAGAGACAAACTACCCCAAATTATGTGGACTTACTTATTGTAAAAAGTACAATTGCTGAATCTTACCTGTATCAGAAAGTGGTTGTAGTCGGACATGACGTTGATCTTGTAGTTCTACTTATTGCGCTTAACCCCATGGATAAAAGATAGTCTCTTTTTAAAAAAGGCATCAGGAATATTCAAGACAAGAATTTAAGTTCTTAAGATAGCAATGCTCCAATTTTTTCCAAACTGAAAGTAGTCAATCTAATTTTTCCATGAGTGGCTGAGACATTACGTCAGCATTTTTTTGGTATGGATAAATTAAAACTATACGCCTAATAAATCAAATTGAATCTTTGTAAGACATCACATCCGTTTTCAAAAACCCTTTCTTAGCTCGTGATGAAATTGCAGCCACTGGAGATGGTTTCATTGGCTCGCTATAACCAGCTCCAACTATCTAAGATAACCTCAATAAGATTTATTAATATTTATTATTATCATTATTACTATCATTAATAAATCTGTCGTGCATTCGAATCACGCGGTAGTGGACTTCCACCTACTTTTGCAGCTGCTCGTCAATATTCGTATCGAGAGCAAACACTACATACAGTCTGAATCGTGGCACCTGCACGGACCACCCTGATTAGGACATTCATATGTTCTTACAAGTTAAGGTGTGGTAATCGGCGTGGCTGTGTAAAAGCGGGTTTACTCTGTTCAACCATGTGTACCAACTGTCAAGGATATCTCTTATTATGAAATTGTAGACGAATCACCTGTTGATCTCGGCATGACTGACGAAAAGGAGGATTTAATCATTTAACACTCCATTGACAAACACCCATGGATAACAAATAGTACACAAGAATATAATCTATGCAGGAAACTTTAACAACGGACAGTAAATAGAATATGTCCAATAAGGACATAGTGGTATAGGCCTATAGAGTGAACCACTTAAAAAAACTATATCTTTAACTTAAGGTTGGTGCGGAAAAGTCTTTTGTGCGACGAATTTGTTTCTGATAAAACTAAAAAAAAAACTTCTCTTACTACCTGTTTGGGTTATACGCCAACAAATTAACTATAAATAAAATTATAAAATAATATACATATAAAATATATTATATTCATATTATGTGAGAGTATTCATATTTATATCTGTACACACAAATATTTCAGAAACTACACGAAAATATTTATTTGATTCCAATTTTTTGAATATTTTGATCGATAATTTCACGCTATATAACTTCAGTTTTGATCATTTTTAGCTAAATGCTAGCCGTTTTGTAGTTATTTACGAAACCAGAGCGCGAGAAACGAGTTTTGAGCTGCGCACCAAAATCTACCCCCCCAATTCCGACCGCTTTACCGCGCGTATTATAGCTCTTACAGCAAACTATAGAATAATTTTTGTTTAAATATTTGTTCTCGTCAATGTTACATTTTGTACAATTTTTTGGGCGATTCACCGCTTATAAAATATTTGGGGAAAGTCACACAAACCCACCGTTTGGGCGGGCGTTTTTTCAGTTCTAAGGGATGAATCCCCCATTGAGGGAGGGGAAATTTGACGGGTATTCGATTCTACGATACTCAAGAATATGTCTACCAAATTTCAAAGCTATATACATTTGTTCAGCAAGAAAGTACAATTTGACTGGACTAGAGTATAAGTATTCCCCTCTAAAGTGAGGGTCCAGCATGACTTCGCAGCTCACCACCAGACCTCTCATCACTCTTCAAATTAGTGATGGCCACTATTTAATTATCACTATGGAATAATTTGAGATTATTAAACAACTATCGATCTATTCGATAGTATACAAATCATTGGAATGAAAGTTATTCATATTCATTCACTTTGTCACTGATCGATAGGGATCCTTACGAATTATCTATCCTGATATTATTTATTTAATATGTTCTGCGTCTCACTAGCCATTCAGGCTGTACGCATAAGCACAAGCTACGAGTAAGGTTGAATTTAAAGGAAGTGCACCTTCATTTACTTGTAGGGAAACCGCAAAATAATTTCTGATAAAGCCCTCTGAGTAGCTTGAGTGGGACTCAAACCCTGATCTCCCCGTCATCACAAGCTTAGTATATTGAAAGTGAGACCTCCTTTCTGGTCACCACGACCATCGAAGTGGGTAGCCATAATGTTAAACAAAATCCCTAAATACAAATTTTAAATGTATTTTGTTTAAGTAACATTGCTATAGTCACTTGATTCATTTAAGGAAGCCTAGACTAGATTAGTTAAGGTTACTTGATAGTAGAGAGATAGCTCATGTACAGTACACGACAGCATTGACCTCCCCTCCCACAGCAAACCAAACTTGAAGAGAATGACGTATAGACTGCCTGCCCACAGATGCGGTTTAATATGAATCTCAATTAAATTCAGAACAGGATTAACTTTACCTTACGGTTCTAAATTAACTAAGTCGATTGAGGCTTGAATATCAATCATGTGTACAGTACTTAGGTGTTTCTACTAAGTAGTTTCTCATGGATCTCACACGGAAATACGCGTGCACTTTCTTTAAAATCTATCTTCTACATCCCTACTCCATTACTCCACGGGTTGCTCGAAGAAGTAGGTAGAGACAATTCACAGAATAAAATAAATTAAAAATCAGGTTTAATCAAAAATGCTATTTTCAACGTGCGTACAGTCAAAGTTGTAGCCAGGATTAAATATCACACGAGAGGCAATTGGAGGGAGGGGGTAGCAAAATAAGGGTTTTTAAGGGTTTCGCCCTCTAACCTGAAGAGGAATCCAAGGACATTCTCCAATAAAATATTAAATATTTGGATGCACCTGGAAGCAATTCGGAGGAATCAGTCCTTAGAATTTTTTTAAATTTAGATGTTTCTAGAAGTTATTGAGAGTGGGCTTCACTTGAAGTGAAATTAAACTTAAAACATCTAGTTTAAATACATTAAACTCATCTTCAATTCTCTATTTTACAAATCAACTTGATGTATTTTAAGTATTAATTTATTTATAGTTTGGGTCTGATGGGAAAGGGAGTTCGACTGACCCAATTACCCCCTGGCAGCACCTCTTATGAGCAATATTACAGATGTTTTGACAATCTTGGTGCTTGGAGTGAAGGCCGCAAGTACAAAACCATCTATTTGGTCTTAAATTAATGACTGGGTGTGAATGTGTGTGTGTATGTGTGTGAGATGTGTGTGTGCAGTAAGAACGTGATAGTAAAGTTGAAAAGATAATACAAAATTAATTGTTTGCTATGAACATTGTTAACATTCTACTAAACATTACTAGAATTATTTGGTAAATGTTTATATAACATAACTGTGACAATTACAGATCATACGATTTTTGGCATGATTTTAAGAAAATATCTAAAGTAATTTCTATAGCTTTCAAACAGAATTGTTTTCATCATATTTTTATACTATATAAATGTGTGTATGTATGCATGTATGAACGTCACCGAGAACGATGTAAGGGGTGATAAAATAGTTTCTGAATGACTATTAACGTTTGAAATAGTGCTAGCACTGGACGCAGCTCAGAAATTATTTAAAATCTTTAATGGGATTCTGATTAAGAGTATTATTTAATATTACAGTTTTGACTGCTATTATCATCCTTGGTGTTTAGTGCAAACTTCTATTCAGGGGAGGACGTTTTAGAGATTATAGTTGGTGACAGTGAGGATGATGTTATTTGAACTTATGGCGGTGAACTTAGAATTTATAAAGTTTAGGAACCACTGCAGTAAAGCAGTAGAACCACGGGGCTTTAAATTATTATTATATATTAAATATATTCACACCAACTTTATATATATGAAAACAAATTACCTATTAACTATAATAAGTAGGCTACTTTGCATTTATATTTTTTATAATCGAATAAAATTAAATCATAATTTCGAGATATATTTCAAGCCAATTTACATTTTTTTTGCTTTAGATTAAGTACCTTTAATCTATGAGTGTATTCTTACATATATACAAATGTGTAACTTAGAAATTTATGTTTTTAAATGTGAAGGGCTTTGGCCAACCTGTCATTATTTTATATACATGAACTTACAGTACTTACAGTACAGAGCTAGAGCTCAAAGAACCTTTTCGGTAATATCAAAATTATTTTACATTAAGGCTTTGAATATTTTTTTTAAACAAAATAAGTTTCTTCATCCTATTATTTATATAAAAAATATGGCATAAAAACTTCATTTTTCCACTTTACATAGGCATGTATGTTTTTTGAAAAACCCAAAGCGAAATCGAATCTTATCTGGGAGCTAGAAGATGGTAAAGTCTTGGAATGTGAAATATTTGTTGGAAATAACGCGAGACACCGTTACAAATTAGAAGCCATTCTCTCTCTTGTACTGTCGCTTTCCATCTTTTGTTTTGCTGCGAGATAGCGAAAACATGTTTGCTTCTCTCTTGTTTTCCTCCTTTTCAGGGGTGAGATGGCTATTAAGCTGGGATTAGAGAGTAAAGCGTGAAAACTCAACATTTCTAGAGATAGCAAACTTTGCTACGTTTCTAGAACAAAATCTCATGACCTGGGCATAAGATTAGAAATATCTTTTGACAGGATTAAAGCCCAGTCTTCTTACCAGTAGTGCCAACAAACAAAGAACCTGCAACTAGCCATACTACTCACAGATAAACAAACAACCAGCAGATAATCAAATAAATTATAACCATCAAAATATCCACCATATCACAAAATAACCAGCAGATATCCCAACATATCACACATAAAAAGAACACCCACATTTAATCAAACCAAATGTAGATTTTAAAACAACAAGCAGCTAGCTAAATAGTCTACAGATACACCTGATAGACAAATAACTTACATCTAATATACACTGGAACTAATACTTCTAGAGAAATATCCTACAGGTACTACTGCAAGCCTAATACACTGTAACTAATACTTCTAGAGAAATATCCTACAACTATTACTGCAAGACAAATACACTAGAACTAATATTTCTAGACAAATATCCTACAACTAGTACTGCAAGCCTAATACATTAGAACTAATATTTCTATAGAAATATCCCACAACTATTACGGCAAGCCAAATAATCTAGTGCTAATGCACCCTGTATTTCCCCCGGTGGCTATAAAAGAGCGTCCCTACGAAGTGCCTGGAATAATCATGACAGTGATCAAAGATCATGGAAAGCTAAGACGTTTGCAACCGCAAAGAAAAGCCGGCGAAGCCGCTCGCTATAACCGGTATTTTCAACACGGTGTTTTCGTTGGACGCCGTCGACGCCAAACGGGTTATCATCGGCATGAATGTTAAGGAGAGCTTTGCACCTTTTGTCCGGCTAAAGAAATGTGGTTGGAGCTGCGTGATGTTCAACCGTACAGAGTGGCAAGGACTGAACAAAATTACAAGTAGATCATTTTGAAGATTTAAACAACTCTTCAGAAGATTAGCCTGAATAGCAACGGAATTTCCCTTATACGTATTTGCGGGGACCGTATGGTTGCCATCTACGAAAGACGAGACACCGAACTTGGACGGGTCACCTATCTCGCCCCGACCTGGGTACGTCTCTGCGAGGTGTGGGACCTCGTCGACGTCACCGTAGAATGGAGGGCTATGTGGTCGACACCCGTCGCCAGATATTGCAACGATTTAATTGACCCACTCGTCATTGATGTGTGTGACAGTTTGGCTGGATCAGGGGATGTCGTGGATCTCTAACATCCTATGACTGAAACGTACATTAGAAACCTGGATCTTATCGGCGCTACCTACTATGCACGTCAAGTGATTGGTTTGGATATTACATGCTGGACTGTGAACTCAAAACGATTTTATTAACCCATCTGAGGGATGATGTTGAAAAAGTATAAACGGCTATATGCTTCATTCTTGTAATAACGTCTAGTGTTTTAATAAATGTATCAATCGTGTCTCGACTCATTTATTTTCCTCACTCCCTATTTTTTTAGGTACCAATTGTTTGCGGGGGCAGGGGGCACAAATACTTTCGTTAGCAAGTACATTTAAAAAAATATAGCCTGAGGTTTTGGGAGACCAAAGTTAAAAGCAATGTTAAGCGAGTACTGAAAATTACAGGTTTTGTTTCTTGAATCTCTAGTGGCCTTGGTACTAGATATTTGCAATAAATAGTTTGGTAATTGGAGGCTTGCGTTGCAAAATTTATATACAAGTTTCTTGTAAATTTGTTTCATGTATCTTCATTGGCTACGGTACTAGAAAAAAATACCTTAGATATTTACAATATGACTAAATATTACAACAATATAAATTTTAAGGTCATATTTGAAGTGTGTTATATTTAGTGCTATTTATTTTATTATTAATTTTTGTATTATTGCTGAGCATATTATTATTTTACTATTCTATACATTTTCTTAAGTTCATAACCACATAATGAAAACGTACTGTTTACTAAACTGGCGTTGACGTATTTTTTATTGATATACTTCGCTATTTAAAATAACTGAAGTTTTTTTAGAAAAAAATTCATCTACTATGAATAAAGAAGGACTTCTTCAATAAACTAGTTTTTTATATTCCGCCAATTCGTCATCAGGTATTTTTTCAACAAACTAATCTCTCCATCCCTCCAATTAAAATGATATAATCAGGTTAGCCAAGCAATAGGATTATCCTCTAAGAAAGGTTATTTCGATACTTGTAGAGTTTTAATTTTTATAGCTCATTTATGTTTGTTAAGTTATGAAAATGTAACCATAAATAATTTAAATTTAGTGCACCGATGGATATGGCCAATCATAGAGCTAGCCATCATATTCTTGTTATTTGATCCAAATTTATTGAAAGATATGTTTAACTCTGTATTTTATTCAAATAAGACTCCAGCCCCAGCGTTTCACCTCATCGGCGAAATATCCATATTTGGCGATTTCCTGACTGCACAGAAGTAAAATTGATTTGTAGAGGTAAAGTACATATATTCAGTATGTTGATTAACTTTAGAATATTAGGCCTACTAGGTTTAACCATAAAAATATTTTTAACGGCTATAGAACACATGCATGACACATTACCAAACAGAATTATTATCGTAGCTATTATATTAAAATACTTTGCAAACTAATTTAGGCATACTATTATTGTGTTGCTATAGTACGCTTTATCCACCTGCCGTAGGTGGGGAGAGGTCTTCGAAGAAGTACAGACATTTCCAGTGAAAAATCTATAAATAAAATGACGCGCAATGTTGCACAAGTTTGATAATGATACACAATTAAAGAGACACAGCCTTTAAAATACTTACCGTTTAATATGGCTGTTCGGCCATGCAAATTATGTCGTTGTTGAAATTGTCAAGCAAACCGGCTTTCACGTCGCCTCTTAAACAGATACAAATGTATGTTGAATGAGACGCATCTTACTACCCGTTCGGGCTATATGCTAATAGGAAGGTTGAATTTAGAGAACATGAACAAGCATTTGCGTGGAGGGAGAGTTAAAAACCACCCCCAGTTCACCTCGTTAAACCTCGATTTCTCCGTCCTCGGCTCAACACGAAACTAGCGCGTTGCCACCGAGGTGGGTATCTACAATTTTATTATTTGTTGTTTGAAGTTCTCCCGAAGATAGCGTTTTTTAGCTCATTTTTTTAAAGAAATGTCGGTCTTTTATACAAATACTGCCCGATTGCCGCGTGTCGAAACGCAAATGCCTGAGCTAGGAATGTCGACGAATAAGTTTTCTTCTCAAAGTGAGCACTCCCACTGATCGGTTTTAGGTTGAAAGATATTTCTTAGCTCTCTATACAAATGCGAGTACATAAATCCCTTTCTTCCTCCTAATACTGTGTAGGGATATCGAAGCCATGTAAACTAGGTTGAGGGCCAATTCTTAGCTCTTTCCCTCTCTATGCAATTCAAGTCAAAGATCAACAGGCTAGTCTAACACGTGAGTAACACCCTAGACCGTGCGACCACTAAAGTGGTGAAGGATAGTGTTCCTTCTCTCACTTATCAATGGTTAAGATAGACTGTTCTAGAAAATACCCTTTCTCCGCACTTAATGTGTGCTTATCGAGGACAGGGACAGTCTTCAACGTGAGACGTGACTAGAAGATCTAGTTTCGAATCTCAGTCAGGTGAGTACTCTGACGAAGCATGCAGGAGGTGGGCCTACTGATTTAACTCCAAGCAACGTCTTATAACACCGTTCATATAGTTATTTTTATTTCTTCGTTCAAAAGTACGTGTATATATTTGTAGTTGTTATTATCATATTTGTGTATTAGTTCCTGTAAATCTATTGTTTATATATATATACTACAGTTTTAATAAGAAGAGCTCTTTGTGGTTAACAGTGGTAGCTTGACTTGACGTATGAATTTGTGGTTGCTAGTAAAATGTTATCAGTGTAGGCAGCTAAAGGTCATTTCTATGACAATTGGGGTGTTGTACCATTTATGTTAAACGTAATACAAATAGACTTGTTCTCTTGAGTAGAACACGCAGATTTAAAGTTACTGAAAATACAAACATTATTTTAATGGTCAACATTAATAACATTTTATTTGAATTTAAAATATAGTGATAGCTGAAGATCACATGACTTGACTTATGAATACGTGAAAATAAACGATTAATTATTTTAACACAGCCTCTTACTATCCAGTCGGGCTATACGCTAAGTACAGCTAAATACACGATAACAGTTAAATAAAGTTGATACTTAGAAATAAGGAATCGTATTAGTAACGATTTAATTAAAAAACTATACATAAACAATTCTATCTAATGCAGGGCCTCCACCGTGGTTCGAATCCTTGTAGGCCCTCCATTTCCTCTCCCACTAGCGTAAGTGCGTATAACCCAAATGGGTAGTAAGACGCGGTGCTAATTACACTCAGTGCAAACCCGAAGCCTTGCCTAGAATCGATCCTGGGACCCTAGACACTTGTTGAACGCGAAAATCACTTATTTTGCTCATTTATGGAATTCCACACGAGGTAGGTAGGCTGTGTAAACATCACTTTGTGAAAGTCTACAGAGGATAGTGGTAGGAAAAGCGCATGGTTTACATTCTATTACTGGAGCTATATAATTATACAAATCACATCTTAAAAATTGTTTTCTAATTTCAAATACTTTGTGATAAAATAGGCAGAGTGTCTTGTTTATCAATGTTAATATGAATAGTAATAATAATAATGTAGCGTGTTTATTTGTGTTAGCTCGAGTTATTAATTAGCTTTGGCACGCTAAGCCGTAAGTCCCGGGTTCGATTTCAATTTACGAATATAGCTATATCCATAGCTATCTTATAAAACAGAGGAGTGCCTTTATTTAATCCAACTGTTGGCTCCAGTTATATTAGCAGACTTTAACACTCAATATAATGTAGTAGAAACAATTTACTTAGATATAACAACCTATATCCCACTCCTTTTAGCAGGGTTTATTGATTTAAGCCTACATTAATTTGTAGGTAGGTCTTTACCGTCCAAACACCTTGGCACAGAACAATTTTAAGGTGTGCAATACGTAAGCTTAGATAGCAGGATATTTTTAGACCAGCATCTTACCACCCATTCAGGTTATACGCCTAAGTATTATTTACGGGCTAAGGAAAGTTGAATCTAAGGAAAGCGCATCTTCATTTGCGTGGAGGGAGAGTTGAAAACCTCTATAAGTGAACCCGACATTGGCATGACATTGTGATTTATTGCCCGAAATTTCCCTCTCCACGCTAAGTATCACTTAAATACTAGCATATCATGTACACACTGTTTACAATTATGTACTGTACGTGTTCTAAGCCTAGAGATATACAATAAAATTGCTCAGCGCCTGCAAACTAGACTGTTTCGGCTCAAAGGCATCGCTCGCTCGCAATACCGATATATTTTGGGTTTTTTCCAATAAGTTGTCGGACGGCACGCGATGCTTTGCAAAGTCTGGCGCGAGGGGTTTGAATCCCAACTAAGATTGCGGACAACTGCAGATACTATGAATTGACGTATGGATGCGTGAAAGTAGATCTAGTAGCTTTTTGTTTCCCAAACACTGTGATCCGTATACCTCCAGGGTAACGAACACCATACTTTGTACCGTACTGTAACAGTCTGGAATTAATTAAAACCATGGTTGAAAGGGTGGGGTAAATACGTCTTAAATTAACAAATTAATCGTAGTATTATTTTTAAACTACCTCTAGTCTCATAGAATATCGTACTTTGTGGGATTCGAACTTACGTACTGTAACAGTCTGGAATTAATTAAAACCATGATTGAAGGGGTGGGGTAAATACGTCTTAAATTAACAAATTAATCGTAGTAATATTTTTAAACTACCTCTAGTCTCATAGAATACCGTACTTTGTGGGATTCGAACTCACGTACTGTAATAGGCGGGAATTGATTAAAACAATGATTGAGGGGGTGGGATAAATTAACTAAATATAATTACCGCTGGTCACCATACTTTGTGGGATTCGAAATCACGTATTGTAAAAGTCAGAAATGAATTAAAACAGCGATTGAGCTGGTGAGGTAAATACGTCTTAAATTAACGAAATGATTAATTTAATTAATAAAATATTATGAAATGATACCGTGCTTTGTGGGATTCGAACTCACGTACTATAACAGTAGGGAATTAATTAAAACAGGGATTAAGGTACTGGGGTGAATACGTCTTAAATTAATGACATGATTAATTTAATTAATTAAAAATTATGAAATGATTATGTTAATTGAAAACGCACCAGCTCTTGGATAAAGGAGTTCAGAAAAACAATTTATTATGAGGTATTGAGAAACCAAATAAATACCTTGCGATGCTCGTCCTTGGAACAATTGGGTCAGAACAACAAATTACTCAATTAATGTGAGGTATTAAGAAATTAATAAAACAGGTGGATTGAGCAACCATTACGAAACATCTCAGGGTATTGCTTGGAGTAAGAGGGGGCTTTTAGAGAGCTATACAAATTACGAAATAATTAATTAATTTAAAAAAACATATCGCTTCGTGCCCTGAGGGACATTTAGAGAGCTATAACTAGTGTAAAAGTTGATTAAATTAATAAATTAGTCATATATTATTTTCTAAATATTACGAAATAATTAATGTAACTAAAAAAACACCTCATGGAATGTCCTGGGTGCTTTTAGAGAACTAAAAAGTGTATTAAATTAGTGGAGTAGTTGTATTTTTTTTCAATTGAAAATTAATTTAAAAATTGCAAAATAATTAAACATAGCTCGCGGCAGGCCCTGGGGGCTATTATAGAGATCTATTTATAGTGTTGCGAGGGGTCCTTCACACTAATAACTACTACTGCTAGCCAAAAAGCCTACTCTAGCCAGGCAACCTGCAACAAGCTAAATTACCTTTAGATAGCCAAACAACCTTTAGCCAATCAAACCATCTTTCTCTAGTCAAATATATTGCCAAAATGTAAAAATTAATATTTTGATAACACAGGCTATAACACTAAATCTTGTTATCATTGATACAATATTGATCTATAAAGCTATAAATTTTTTTTTTATAATATCTGTCAAAGATTAATTTATTCATAATCATTGTCTTGACCATATTAAAGTATTTAAAAAGAACGGTTTTCTTATTCTGAATTAATCCACAGCATATTTAAACACATTTTAGCAATGTAAAAAGGAAAGTCAGTGCCATATTCAGAAACCAAAAGAGAGTAGGCTATTGAAAGGGTAATGTTAAAGAGATAGAACAAAATAACAAAAATAAGAATATCAATGAACTTTCTATAGTTTTTAACAGATATAGGAAAAGTGATCAGACTAATGAAATATGAGAATGGAAACCTGAAGGCAGATACACGCGAGGCTTAGAGTAGATGAAACGACACTTTGAGTCATATTTTGAATGTTCATGGAGAGTCTGATCTGTGTGAGGATATCAAAATAAATACTGCCGAGCCACTAGTCCCAGAGTCGAGTACTTTTGAAGTCAAAGACTATATTGAGAAGTAAAAGAACCATACATCTCCCAATATAGATTCAACTCTAGCAGAGTTAATAAAAGGAGGTGGTGAAAAGTTAGTTATAGAGATTCATAAATTGCTATGCCCCATATGGAGCAGAGGTATTGCCACAAAAATGGAAGGAAGGTTATATAATATCTCTTTTCAAAACAGGAGATAAAACAGTGTAATAACTATAGAGGTATCTCACTAGCCTACTTTCAATATGGTACAACATTTTATATAGCATAATTTTAATGAGATTGACACAATTTTCATAGGAAATGATTGGGGATCATCAATGTGGATCTCGATCAAATAGATCAAAGATAGATTATATTTGTAATATTCAACAAATATTAGGAAAAAGTGGGAGTACATAATGACTGTACATCAATTACGGTATATATAGATTTTTAAAAAGGCCCTATTATCCTTACTAATATTATAAATGCGAATGTAAGTTTGTTTGTTTGTTAGTTACGCTTTCACGCCTAAACTACTCGACCGATCATCATGAAATTTTGCATACACGTTGTCATGGGTACAGAAAAGGACATAAGGTACCTTTCATACAGAAATAAAATACTGTTCCCGAGGGATGGAAAAAATATAACTTTTAGATGGTCGTCCGGCATAACTCGGCCTACTGATATGAACATGAATTGCAACATGATGCCTGGAGTACAGAAAAAGGGACCTGCGGTATCCCGGAAGAAAATTTGATATCCTGAATTAAAATCCGTTTTCGAGTTATTTTAGGCACATCCATCTTAAAATGATTAAAAATAGTTACATTTAGCTAATTAAGCTCTGTCTGTTAACCTCGTTATGTTATTATTATTATTATTATTAGCACCACGTCTTACTACCCGTACGGGTTATACGCACTTAAGCTAATGTGTAATGGTAGGGTGATTGTGAGATGAAATGAAGGACCTACAGTTTAACGTGGAATCCGAACCACGGTGGAAGCCTGGCATTCCCCACATTCACAAGATGTCTTGTCAGAGGTGAAGGAAGGGAACCTCGTTATGGTAAATGACAACATTGTCGTAAGAAGTTTGGTATTATACTGTGATAAACTCAAATAAAAACATTATTTTTACTAAAGTGCCTTTTGACGTTTAGTACTATAACAACTCGATAGATGGCATGGTATAGATTTGTACTATTTAATGTACTAAGATTTCATTACTCCCTAAAGGGCAAAATATAATCTGTGCCACCATTTTAACAGGTGTGGGAAAAGGGTAAAAGTGTAACCATATCACCAATCCCAATAATCCCCACTGACCTACCATTTCAATTCCAAAGACTCCAGTTTCCAATCAAACTTATTGTTGCTATTACTATTAACAAAGCACAAGGTCAAACATTGCAGGTAGCAGGGGTGCATTTGGAAAAGCCATGTTTTTCCCATCCCAGCTAAATGTAGCATGTTCGCGTGTGTCCAATGCCGAGAATCTGTATGTATTAGCGCCAACTGGAAGGACATACAGCATAGTATATAGGATACTCCTAGAATAATGATCTATTCTGTTCCCATGATTGCAATGGCCAAGAATAAACGGAGTAAATAAGGGATGTTAATTAACTGTAGGTAAAATTTAAGATGGAGTGGGATTTTCAATTTGTGGCAAGGCATAACCTATGACTCTACTGACACACACTTCGCTACTTCTTTTCTACTCCTACACTTAATCCTTATTTATATTGTGTAGTTTGTATGTTTCTTTATCTCTACCTGTATTGACCAACAACCTGAATGAGTTCATCGTTTTTATTTTCATACTTCCTGTGTCGACCGACAACCTGAATTTATTGACAAAATAAACACTAACGCGAGCGAAGCTGCGGGCAAAAGCTATTTAGGTTATAAGAAACAAATTATTTGAAATTTTAGTTAAGTTTGGGATATAAAAAAAACTTTAAAGCCAAATGAGTTATTTTTGGCAGATACTCTTGGCAGGGTATGGGTTGGATGTCACTTATCAGCTACTTTCTAAATTCGTAGTGTGTTGAAACAAGGATATACACTTTCCCCATTACTTTTTAATCTAGCCTTATAACAATTAGGGTCATGCAAGAGGGTAGGGAAAGGATTACATTAAACGATACAGTGCATCTATTAGGGTCAGCAGATGATTTAACTTTGTTGGCTAATAATAAGTAAGTGGTTCCAAGAAATTCAGTAATTTTATTAGAGGCCACATATGGAAATAAAAATATAAGTGAACGCTGAAAAGACTAAGTATATGATCACACCGAGAACAGATTGGGGATTATAATCTAGAGATTACTGCAAACAACATATCATTTGACATGGTTAATGAGTTTAAATATTTTGGGACAATTTTATAAGTTAACATCCATCCTGGTGTCAAGGAATGTAAAACTCAGAATATACATAACAATATGTTTTCCGGTTGATCTTTATAGGTGTAAAACATGGTCTCTTACCTTAGATGTAGAGAATAAAATGAAGATATTTAAAAACAAGTTGCTTAGGAAGACGATACGAGTGTTTGGTCCAGTAAGAGATGAGACTACTGGGGACTGTACGAGGTTACATAATGATAAGTTACATATGCTGTATTCATCACAAAACGTTCTTTGGATAGTCAAGTCTCATAGATTATGGTGGGCAGGACATACAGTGCGAATGGAAGATTTTAGAACTTTATTCAGGGTACTGACTGGCAAACAGAATGGGAAGATACCATTGGGAAGACCTAAACGCAGATGAGAGTATAACATTATAATTGACCTGAAAGAGACACGGTGTAATGAGGTGGACTGGATAGAACTAGCTCAAGAAAGGGATAGGGTATAATGAGGTGGACTGGATGGAACTAGCTCAAGATAGAGATAGGGCGTAATGAGGTGGGCTGGATAGAGTTAACTCAAGATAGAGATAGGGTGTAATGAGATGGGCTGGATAGAGTTAGCTCAAGATAGAGATAGGGTGTAATGAGGTGGGCTGGATAGAGTTAACTCAAGATAGTAATAGGCTGTAATGAGGTGGACTGGATGGAACTAGCTCAAGATAGAGATAGGGTGTAATGAGATGGACTAGATAGAGTTAACTCAAGAGAGAGATAGGCTGTAATGAGGTGGACTGGATGGAACTAGCTCAAGATAGAGATAGGGTGTAATGAGGTGGACTGGATGGAACTAGCTGAAGATAGAGATAGGGTGTAATGAGGTGGGCTGGATAGAGTTAGCTCAAGATAGAGATAGGGTGTAATGAGGTGGGCTGGATAGAGTTAGCTCAAGATAAAGATAGGGTGTAATGAGATGGACTAGATAGAGTTAACTCAAGATAGTAATGGGCTGTAATGATGTGGACTGGATGGAACTAGCTCAAGATAGAGATAGGGTGTAATGAGGTGGGCTGGATAGAGTTAGCTCAAGATAGAGATAGGGTGTAATGAGATGGACTAGATAGAGTTAACTCAAGATAGGGATAGGCTGTAATGAGGTGGACTGGATGGAACTAGCTCAAGATAGAGATAGGGTGTAATGAGGTGGACTAGATAGAGTTAGCTCAAGATAGGGATAGGGTGTAAAAAGATGGCCTGAATAGAATTAGCTCAATATAGGAATAGGTGGAGTACATTTTAAGTGAGGCAATTAATTTTCAAGTTCCTAGAGTAATAGAGTAAGTAAGTCAAAATATATGACTAGTTATTTTAGATAAATATCTATTAAAATCTAAATTTTAATTTATTTTAAAAACTATTCACCCACCAGTTGAGTTTTGCCTTCATGCACATTGGTGTAATTAAATTTAATAGCATACTTAAATTTTAAGTTCATAGAACATTTTTTGAGTTATTTTAAAGCTTATTTTTTAAATATATTAGAAGAATCATAAAGCCTTTTTTTCTAAGTATTTCTTATTAAAGGGTATTTTCAGTTCTCCTCACAAACACGTTGATTATTTAAGAACACGACTTAAAAACTAACGCAATACTGGAATAGATAAAACACCGTTTCTGCCAATAGGCAATCATGAATCGATACATTTTGGTCATCATGCAACTTATTGATCCAGACAGGCACGCTAACAAACTAGTTAAAGGTGTTGGACCGTTATTTAAGTTAAATAGCTTGTGTTAATTATTTATTTTTTGAGGACTCGTTGAATGAATCCAAAAATAAGAATTAAATAACGCCGATTATACACAGTATACAGAGTATTTGGTAAATGACTACCCCAGTGGTCATTGCCTACACTCCTTTCACAACATCTTAACCCCCTCCTCCCCTTTGCACCCAATTCCTTCATCCCTCTATCTCCCAACAAGGCCACCCACCCATACAAAGAACACTGCCAACCAAAGTAAAATCTATCGAATATCTCCCAATACTTTCCAAAGGAAGTCAAAAAGACATAAAAGCGATGGAATAAAATCGTCTGAGAAGACTCACGCTACAAAACAACGATTTTAATTCCAACTCACGTCCATTGTTAAAACTGGGGTCCATATCCACCAAACTCTCAGAAACAAGATGGAAACCTACCTCACTCTGGTTTCGTGGAATTATGTTACAGTAAACCCTTGCATCAGGATTGGAGATTGAGAAATGGTTCAAACAAGGTTACATTTGAAGGGAATAAATAACCATGTGTTTATATCAATACAATAACTGGTGGAGTTCCTTAGAAACAAGATATCGTATTTGGTCAAGTAGAGCTAGATGGCAATTTAATCATTTACATTGTTTATCCGTCGTGTCACAAAACTCGCTCGGGCAATACTAGAGCCTAATGTATACTCCGAGTCTGGAACTATGTTTGCTGATGTCACAATAATAACTGGCCCGCTCATATACTCCCAAATGAATTAGGCCCCAAAATTCACTATAGCCTATTTTATGTTTCTATTCAATTTGACTTCATATTTAACATTTATCATCCCATTCAATACGTATGCTCTGCGGGCCATTTCAATCTACACCAACATTTACAGGTGAGTTTCAAATAAAATATTTTCTATGAGATAAAATGAAACATAGCCTTGCATCTATTATTTTAGTCTTTAATTAAATACTACATAAATGATATGTGGAACATTTTAACTAGCGTTGCACTTACTTAGGATGTTTGTAATTTAAATAGCACGTGGATGGTTCAAGGCACTTAATAGTACTAAAATCATGTGTCAATCGTATAAACTCAGCATCTAGTAATTATATTATAGAGTTAAAAATGTGTATAAATTTGATTGAACATTCAAATAGTAAATAAACAACTTCAACATATTATTTCCGCTCCCGAGGAAATTGTTTGATAGATCGGAAAGCGCGTTCCCAACAATCTCGCATCTCCCAGCCATCACGACAGATGGTGGGGGGGAACGTAATTTTTTTTATGTCGTCACATGTTTGGAGACGTTTCATGATCGTAAAAACTGCACAGAGGACTCGTTCAGCGTGAACGCTGACTATTTGTTTTGAACCATCTTATGGAAATAAAAAATAAAATGTTTACTACCTAAATATTGTCAAAGGAAAAAGTCAAGTTGCATGTGTTTTTCTTGTGTTGATTTGCGAATTTTATTTCTAAATATAATTAAATTTTAAATAAGAGTCTAGATTAAATTCGTATGATTTGTATAATTTTCGTACATATTTAACTTTACAAATTTATATGATGGGTCTACTATTTTTATATAAGTAGCACTGTTTTATTTAAGGTGAGTTTTGATTCAATTAAAAATTTGAGATTTGGGGAGATATAATAATTATAAGGGTTAAATTATACAGGTTGAATTTGTAAGAGTATAATACAAATCATACAGGTTGAATTTGTACAAGTATTATACAAATCCCACAAGTTTAATTTGTATGAATATTATAAAAATCATACAGGTTGAATTTGTACGAGTATTATACTAATTCTACAGGTTGAAATTGAATGATTATTATACATACTATACCACAGGTCAGGTGTTTATAATACTCGTATAGTTCGTATAATACTCGTACAAATTTGGCATCACAAAAACACAACTTTGTTTTGTTCTGTGGCTCATGAAACTTCGATAGACATCAACATCTCAAATTAAGATTTTTTTATACAATCAGAATACTTTCTCTATCCGAGGAGTTGCAAGAAAATAATAATTACTCTAAACATTTGTTTTAAAAATCCTCTCAGTAATATATTTAAATATTTTTCGTCTATAGTGTGTAAGGTTGATAACTGTTTAATAATTGTAATTAGTGCGAGTAGTAGAAAGGCCAGCCAGGAATATAATTTCTGAAAACCATTCGGTTGCGTCACACTAATCATTATCACGTGACAGTGTAAGCCTAGACATTGTCGACCAGGTCGTGAATAATTCATTCAAAGACCATGTCTGACTATAAGGTTGATATCATTAACAATCTAGTAACTCCACAGCAATTATATCGC
The DNA here is from genome assembly GCA_902141385.1 of Timema californicum. NCBI lineage: Eukaryota > Metazoa > Arthropoda > Insecta > Phasmatodea > Timematidae > Timema > Timema californicum. The sequence continues at coordinate 61,329 of CABFOW010003618.1, forward strand.
GACTAAATGTACACCCGTAACAACAAAATAAGTTACCACACTTTCAAAACCAGTCAAGAATTAGTCTAATGGAGGCATATCACTACTAAATATTTGAGACTATAGGTTAAAACCTTCACCCGACAGGCTAAGTTTCGAGTTTCACGTAAAAACTTTTCCCAATTGTTTTGATATATTGCTAGATTTTCATAACAGGACTTAGCTATATTATTGTCCATGACTAGGATAACGATATATATACTATACACCAAGAAAAATAAGGTTTCGGGAATGTCAACATTCTTCTTCGAGATTATTTTTTCAACCAAACTATGCATAAATATTTAACGTTATTCAAATGGAATTATTTGAAAAAAATTCTGATGAGTAGATGAGTTCAATGAATATTTTCTGTTAATTTAAAATAGAGAATAAGTTTGGAAAAAAAGATCTCCATACACGACATTTTTTTTACATATTTTTGGAATTTTCTTTTGTAAGGATACTTTTACAATTACTTCGTACTGCCTACAATTTAATGTATGTGGCACGGCTCACTCTTGAGAAGGCAACACATAGCTGGTCATGTTTGAACATTGGAGTAGTAAGGCAGACACCAACTCTTGAGAATGCAACATGTAGCTAGCTATCCATGGCTGCACATTGGAGTCGGAGGGTCTAGCCCTGGGACTTATTAATTTGCATGGAAAATGCCAGTTGAACTGAGACCTGTCGCGTTTCAAATTCAATTTATTTGGAGACATACCTGAAGAAGTAAGATTGTTGAAGAACTCAACTGGATAGCTATTATTTTCCTTTTCGTCATCAAATTCGATAGATTCCATACTAGAGTAGCAAATAACTTCTCCTTCAAGTAGTCTTAGAGCCTCCCCATTGATCAACATCACGTATTTCCTTAGCCACACTATTGACGTATTTGTGAACGTTGTTAACACCTTATATTATCTCGATGTTAAAAACACAGCCCTCTTGCTCCCCTGTTCATCACTCTCTTTCTCCCTCTCAATTTAGCTACCTTACCCCTTATTGCTAGTCGGGAGAATCCGGCTCTCTCCACCAGCCACCCCTACTTGTTAGCCAGTAAACGCGTGCCAACTCCCTCCCCACGTACTAACTAACCTAAACGGGTCAAACTGGTCTAGAGCTTAGTACACACGACGGCTGCACATAAAAGATAGTGATGGGCCAACCAGATGTCATGGGAGGTCAAGATCTCGTCCTGCCTCCCTTATGTGCTCCAGGTGTTAGCCTCGAGATTTAGAATCATCAACCAACGATTATACCATTTAACACGGAGTGTTTATCAACGCTGAGCAAATTGTTAGACATTCGTATTACGCCCACTGTGTAGACCCAATCACATACACATAACTAAACTCGGGACGGACGTTTCAGTGGCTCTTAGCGGGAATACCTAACGGTGCCAACAAGCTACGGTAGGCCATAAAGCGTAACCCGCTTCGAAGCAATACCTTGCAGTCGGAGTCCGTCTTCCGGGGCACCACTCAACACTACAGGACCTCCCACACTGCACAGAGGAGGGTATCTTAGCCCTTCCACACCGGCCACTAGATTGCCCTTTTCAGGGTTGAGCGAAATGGCTGCGACGAAGACTATTGAAAATGGACCAGTGTTCATCAAGCCACGGACGAACAGAAACGCCAACTTCTCCAACTCCGGGACCAACATCGATAAATCCGACATGGAAACCTAACACGACGGAAATGGCTCATTCACACTAGTGGACAAACTCAAGTTGAAGAGGAAATGCAAGAACACGGACAAGACACAGGCCAAGAGAACCATCACGACGGTTGACAACAAGTACAAAACTCTTAACACCGAGACAAAAACCAACAACGACACAACCTCAAAAAAGACAGACACCAAGAAGGAGAGACTTCCACCCATCGTCAGCGTGGGGATCCACGACTACAAGAAAATCCCCAAGATTGCCAAGGACATCGAAACGACCACAGGGGTGAGCTACATAAAAGATGGACTGAAGATTCAAACCACCTCAACACACGACTTCAAACTATTTCAAACCCTCCTGAAGGAAATGAACCTGGAATTCTACACATATTCACTTCCTCGTGACCAGCTGGTGAAAGTGGTCATAAAGGGGCTGTCACCAAACATGGACCCAGAGGATATCAAAACAGAGCTGATCGACTTAGGTTACGCAGTGATGGACGTGCGACAGTTTAGCAGGAAGACAGAAGCGACAAACACTACACAAACTGTGACACTACTCCCGACATTTTTGGTCTAACTTGCTAAGACCAAAGCCCACACCACCATCCTCGGTGTTAGGTACCTCAACCAGACGAGAGTTAGGATAGAACACTACATCCCTCCCCGGAACACGATTGTGCAATGTCACAAGTGTCAGCGTCATGAGCATGCAAATAACAACTGTTCGAACATGCGCAGTTGTGTGAAGTGTTTTGGCGCATACCTCACCCCCAACTGCCCCAAAAAGGACAACACGATACCGACAAGATGCATCAATTGCAAGGGCCCACACACGGATAACTACGGCAAGTGCCTGGTATACGTGCAACTGTTGGAGGCCAGGACCAACAAACTCAACGCACGACAGACTCGGCCCACAAGGACAGTGCCCCCACCTACAACCGGTAATTACCCTCCTATCCCTCGCATCCGTCAAATCGTCCCTCCGACCAACCAACCAACCACTTCCGGGCCCATCAGCTAAGCAAACAGCAGAGGGAGCAGCTATTTACCACTCCTATACTGATGTTACGGTGGGACGCAACAGACGACCTCAACAAGAAAACACCACTTCCCCACTCTCAGACATAAGAGACTTCATAAACCTGCTTAAGGACCTAAACATTTTCAAGATACTTGCACACTTCAAACCATACGTCACTAGACTCAGAGAGGCGACCGACAAGACTGAAAAACTGATGATATTGCTAGATGGAGTGACTGAATACTTCTCGACCGACTATGACTAACGCAAACAGGACTGCAATGAAAGACATGTTTCGGGCTTTCATATGGAACGCGAACGGGATACTCACGAAACAGGACTGCAATGAAAGACACGTTTCGGGCTTTCATATGGAACGCGAACGGGATACTCACGCAAGCTAAGGAACTAGAAGAGATATTTAAATCTTACTCAATATATATTGCCCTAATAAACATAGCTCATCTAAAACCAGGAAAAAACATCTCCTTTTTTGCTACAATATATGTATAGAAACGATAGGCCCCAGAGCATGGACATCTTGATAAAGAACCACCTACCTCACTACCCATATAAATTTCAAAATCTCCAAAATATTGAAGCTACCGGAATAAATGTAAATACTAGCCGTGGGAGTGTCCGGTTCGCGTCCATAAACAAACCCCCGACTATGACGTTAATTGCACAAGACTTAGACGAGATTACAGACTTCAACAAACTGTTTGTGGTGGTCGATCTTAATTTAAAAAAACACAATTTGGAACAGCCGACTAACCACCGGGAACGGACGAATATTAGCACACCACGAAGACGCACATGACTACGTAGTTGTTGCCCCAGACGAGCCTACATTTTATTCCTCGAACTATCTACAGAGATCAGATATCATAGACGTGGCATTGACCTACATTGGTGTAACCACTGAGAATATGACGGTACTAAAGGAACTGGATTCTGACCACAAGCCTATATTGTGTGAAGTTAAAACTGACACTAACTTAGTGATAAGGGGACTCAAGCAAACAACAGAAACTTGTGACTGGGACGAGTTTAGGAGGATACTAGAGGATACTCTACCTGAAATACAAAATATAGATATAATATAACAGGCTGACGCTACACTACAACTATTCACGACCACAGTACAGGAAGCCTACAGGGTAAACACCACTAGGGCCCACATACAACACAACTTCCGACAACAGCACCCGGATTTGGACTTTCTTATAGCCCGAAAACGGGAAGCGAGGAGGGACTGGCAGACCTACAGAACCCCACACCACAGGACGATCTACAACCGACTCAGAGCACTAGCTAGGAGGAGAGTTAATGACATCAGAAGGGATAGATGGGACACCTACGTCTCAGAGGCCACACTTGACAGAAACAAGCTGTGGAAAGTAACACGACAGCTCAGGGGGACCACCAGAAATAGGACTGTACCAGCTATCCACGGGGAGCATGGCATGGTCTACAAAAGCTCAGAGATGGCTGAAGTCATAGCCGGGGTTTTAGAAAAACAGTTAAAGACAAACAACAAACCACAAGACTACCACTTTACCAGAGACGCGACTAGAACAGTCAGGGACTATCTGGAAGGACCAAACGACACCAGCGCAGAGGTAATCACTCTTGATGAACTCATCACCACTATAAAGTACCTACCTAGGAGAAGAGCGCCCGGACACGACTGCCTGACTAACGAAAATATTAAAACAAATGCCAGGGAGAGCGGTAATAGCGCTACTGGCACTACTAAACGCACTATTAATGCTCTGCTACTTCCTGACTGACTGGTAACTTTCTAGGGTAGTAACAATCCCCAAACCTGGTAAAGACCCGTTGTTCCCTCAGAACAGAAGACCGATCAGTCTACTAGCGACGCTGAGCAAAGTATATGAGAGACTAATTCTCAAAAGACTAAAAGCTATAAATAATAAGCTAGGAGTTATTCTAAACCTTCAGTTTGGATTTATACGCCACTATTCCACCACCCATCCCGCAATAAACATAGTAGAAGACGTAACTGACGCATTTAAAGAAAGGAAATATGTAATAGCGATCTTCCTAGATCTCGAGAAACTTTCGACAAAGTTTGTCACCTTGGACTTATTCAAAAACTAATAAAATTCAACTACCCCAAATGGTTAATCTTCTTGATAGCCAGCTTCCTCAGACGGCCTACGTTCCAGGTGGTTATGAACGGCTAAAGATCGCAGACATATTACACTATTAAATCGGGGGTAACCGCAGGGCTCATCACTAGCACCACACTTATATAACATTTACGTAGCAGTCATTCCCACTCACGATCATGTTCAGGTTAGACTTTTCGCCGAAGATACCATGCTTTATGTAGCTAATAGAAACATAAACTACGCATCAATTGCACTGCAAAGATACCTCCTCCTCAAGGACTGGCTCTCCAACTGGAGAATTAAAGTAAGTCCGACCAAATCAGCAGCCTTAATCTTAGCTAAAGGTAGGAAACCGCTCCTCACCCCGCTTACCTTATTTGACACATAGATCCCACTCCAAGACGAAGCTAAGTGCCTTGGGATCAAAATAGATAGGAAACTCACCTGGAGTAGTCATATAGATAAGACTAATATAAAAGCAATGGCTAGATTCATACAACTGTATTCACTGTTCAAAGAAAGGAAGTTCTCAATTCTCACTAAAATACTACTATACAAGCAGATAATTCAACCCGCCATGCTTTATAATTGCGTAGTGTGGAGTTATGCCTCCAAAACACACACTTGTAAAGTTCAAATAGTACAAAACAAAATACTTAGGACACTCACAGAGGCAGACAGATACACTAGTAATGCCGACATACACACGATGACAAACTGCCGCCAACTACAAGAAATATACCAGGACAGAAACAAGAAATTCTACGATCAGACTGAAACACACGAGAAAGAACTTGTTAGAGGACTTGGACAGTAAGACCCGACTGAACCACGACACTGTAAACGACCCAGTCTGGCGTAGTTGAGCATTTATTTAGTCTATCTATATGTTAACACAAAAATAAAAAAATAAAAATACATACATAAAAACCTTAGTTGATAAGCCCTGGTAAAAAAATATGAAAAATTAATAGTTATAATAATAACAATAATAAATAAAAAAGACTAAATGTATAATTTATTGTAGCATAGAAATAATCTATCGACAATTAACTATGCCAGAAAGACACCACCACCCCAACTTAAACCCGACTTTCACACAATCACACATTTCATGCCATTACTACCTTAGTCACGGCCGGACACCACTGGAATAACCGACTAGGTTTTCTACTAGTCAAAGGATAATACTGGCGCCGGGGTCAGCCCAAGATGGTGAATGGAAATGTATTATATTCAGACCTGATCCTAAGAAAAGAAAATCCTAACACCCTTCGATATTTTATTAACTTGTCACCGCTTGACACCACTGGGATAACCTACTAGGTTTTCTACGAGTCAGAGAATAATATTGGCGCCGCTGTTGGCCCCAGATGGGGAATGGAAATATACCCATCCACTTCAAACCAAATCCTAAGAACAGTTAAAATCCTATCGATCCCTTTCCCGGAAAACGACTCTAAAAATCACACAATTCACCATCATACCTTAATCACACCTATCCTATCCCAAGAAAAGAAAATCCTCCCCAAACCCGAGACCCAGCGCAATCACTCACAATCACCATTATCATCTCACAGTGTAATTCATACTTTTGTAATTTTCTTAGAGATTCATCTCATAGGTTTCACCTCAAGGTAAATAATTAATCATACACGAGGTTAAGAGTCACAACAGTGACTCGGTACTCAAACAATAAATCAGCTCTTTCTAAGATGACCTAGAGTGGTACTTCGGTCAATTTGTATAATCTTAGTCAGGCAACAGCCGTACGTGTACCAGACGGCATTCGTTTCACAGCTTCATGCTGGACTAACACCCTCTAATATGGGGAATAAACAGGTACCTTTTCACCTGAGTAGTATTTTTCCTTCCTCCTTCATCAACCTATCCGCCTATCACGATCACTCACTGGACTACCAATACCTATCCGTCCACCTCAATCATTCGCTGGACTATCCAAACCTATCTGTGCACCACGGTCACTAGCCGGACTATACATACCTATCTGTCCACCATGATCCCTCGCTGGACTACCAATATATATCCGTTGACCACGATCACTCACTGGAATACCAATACCTATCCTTCAACCACGATCATTCGCTAGACTACCCATACCTATCCGTCCACTATGATCATTCGCTGGGCTACACATACATATCCGCCCACCACGGTAACTCGCTGGACTATACATCAATATACGTCCACCGCGATCACTCACCGGACTAACCATACCTATCCCTCTACCTCTATCACTCGCCAGACCACTTATCCCTATCCATCCACCGAGACAACTTGCCAGACGCTGAACTACCTATACCTATACATCCATCACAATCACTTGCCGGACTAGGTTGCTATCCACGCTCGCTCATCAGATCACACTCCTTTAAGCCCTTCGGCCGCACATCTCCACGTCGATGGTTGGGCTAGAGGGAGGCTGAATGTGAAACGAAGAATGCATCATCCAGGATACTTCACTACTCAGGGACCTAGTCACACTCCCATATGACCCTCTTGTCTGACTTCCCTCACCTCACCCATGCATATGAACCCCACCCCTACCTCACTAATTCCTGGATCGCCCATACGCTTCACTCCCACCAAACCTACCAGACCACAGCACTCCTCAATCCCCATCGCCGTTTCCTTAGCTACACGAAACTACTTAGACTCCTTCCACCATCCAAACCCCCTGTCCCACATACCTTCAGCCAGATCCACACCACAACAAACAAAGATAGCTACTCCACCTAGAGCCTACCATTCCTCCCCCAAATCTCTACCGTACATCAGCCAGAAAGATCCAAGAGTTCAGAAGATGCAATGAGCCCACATGGTCCCGACAAGCAGGCTGCGGGAGTTATTCGGAAACTGACAGAGTTATTCAAGCCAGTCTCCGTCCAAAAATAAGGTGAGGACATCCACCAGAGCCAATCAAGCCAGGGGAGTACAGCGTTGATACATACCTGGCTTACTGCCAAATATATCCTTAGTTTATTAACAAGCTATAATTTGGTCTGGCACTTTAATGATCTAGTTTTCCAAAGTATCATCCTGGAGGAGCTTTCCATCTACCATTTTCAGATGCCATGAAATATGATTTGGATATTGAGAGAGCAAGTTTCTAGTAGCCTCAGTTTAAAAAAATCCTAACTCGAAAAGTTATACTTTACACTGGTGTGTGCTATAGTGGCTCTCGGTGAATAGGCAAAATCTGGTAAATATTTACGGAAATCTTCACCCAATAAAGTTACTTTATTACCTAATGGGAGGTCAATTTGAGGTATACCTCCCAATAGTTTAACAACTAAAACTATAGCATGATTTGGTGTTAAAGTCACTTTATCCCAAGCCATTTGTTTTGCGCATCTGATTGAAGCTTTTTCATCCAAAGTCATCCTCACCCTGGGCGTTGACGTTTCAAATAAGAGCAGATACATATAACGGGAATTGAGAAAGATATGTTCAGATATGGTGGAATGACAGGGTGAAGGAAGTAGTGGAAGAAACTAATAAAACATTCATAAAGAGTTTTAGAAAAGGAATGAAGAAACAGAGGAAGAATATATAAAGAAAATTAAAAGAGCTAAATGAGAGGTATGGAAAGCCAGGGAGGATTGGATGCAAAAAATGGACATAAATGCTAGAAAATAGCTTGGAAGGAAGTAAGACGCTATTATATAGCCAGGTAAGAAACAGGAGGATACAGATAAAACAGTAGCTTAGAATGATTGATGAAGAAGGAAAAACGTTGAAGACGGGAGAGAAAGCAAAGTAATTATGGACGAAATATTTTGATAATGTGTTCAACCTGGAAGACAAAATGTATTAGATTGAAACAAAGGAGCATGAAGAAATAGCAGAAGAGGAGGAAATAAGCCTACGTGGAGGTGGAGGACGCATTAAGGAGTACCAAATAATGAAAACCACTGTATGTAAATTAACTGAGTGCGAAAATGATCAGAACTACAGGTGAAGCAGTTATAGAATGGTTATAAAGGATTCTGAGAGTGATTTGAAAGGAAAACAAACTACCTAACAACTGAGAAAAGGGAGCTATGATACCTATTTTCAAGAAAGGAGACAAGAATAATTATACAAATTATAGGGGATCATTCTGATGAATCACTGTACATAGATAATACTAGAATAGAGAATAAGAAATAAAATGAAAAGAAAGTGGTGTGAGTAACCGAATCGATTTAGGTATAAGAGGCCAACAATAAACATGGCCCTTGCCATACGACAGCTGATGGAAATAAAATATAAATTTGGGTATGTGTTGGTAGTGGCATTTATGCATGTGGAGAAGGTATGTGATAGCGTGGATAAAAATAAGGTTGGTACAAGATGGAGGATATCGAATTAAAAAGAGTAGCTATAATGAGAGTGTGTGAGTATAACAGGAGTTGTGTCAAGACAAAGAATGTAAGGACAGAGTGGTTCCAAATAAAAAATGGAGTGCCCTCTCGCCTCTAATATTTGTAATAGTGATGAAAACGACTATGAACAAAGTGGCAGGAAACCTTTTAGAATTCAGAATGAAAGGTATGATGTTTGCTGATGACTATATGGCATGTGGGGAGAAGAAAGAGAAAATACTGTAAGAGCTACAGGAATGGAATGTGGAAGTGAAATAGTGTTGAATGAAATTTATTAAGGCGAAGTGTAAAATTATGGTAGTTATAAGAAAGAGGATAAGGCCTAGTAAAACTATAAAGTTGGATGGAGTAGAGCTGATAAAAGTACACAACGTAAAATTTCTTGGAAACATTGTTGTGGTGAAAGAAAGTAGAGAGGATATAATAAGAAGAGGACAGAAGGGAGAGTTGTTCTATATGTATGTAAGATAGTGTAACAAGATTAGAGTCTAACAGTGGGACCAGCGTGTTCTCGTTGTTGGCCCTTGGGGCTGCGCTCCTTGTTCTCTCAGTCTCCCTCCTTGTCTAG
>CABFOW010003619.1:0-51799 GCA_902141385.1 Timema californicum
GTGTGTGCAAGAGCGTCCTAACTTTGAACTGGAGCGGGTTCGTGCAAGGACCGGCTATGTCTGAGGTGGTTGGGGTATAACATAGTTTCATAGAATTCCCCATGAACTTGCAAATAAGAGTGTTTTAATGCATATCTATAGGAATCTGTCACAAATACTTAATTTGAGTGTGTATCCTAAGCTCAAACAATTTAAATAAGATGGAATCTTACAACTCACATCTTAAGATACAAATATTCGGAATAAGCACTTTGAATGTTATTATCATCAGTTACAACATATGCCCAGATTTATTATTTCTTTTCTCGGTTTAAAACTCGCATAACTTAATTCATAACTATAGTTTTTTTCTTTCTGTTTTATGAATATTCTCAAAATGGTCAGTGGCCATTAGGCATAAAATGTTCAAAGCATTTGTAGATTGAAAATTAGAAACTAATTTAATTTCTAATATATCGACTTCTTTGTATTTGTGTTTTTACTAAGGTTTTTAGGAAAACTTATATTAGTCAAACCAAAGGGTATAACTTTGAAGTTTAGGCATCAAAACTATTTCGTTTCATTAATAAAGACATTTGTTTCAAGATTGTCTTTTGTGCCATTTGTAAATTAATGACTCAATGGGTATAAACCAATAAAAAGTGTCCAGCACCTTCACCATTTTTCAGTGCCTAAGACTTCCTGCTCTAATATGTTTCAAGTTATATGCGTGTTATGACCAGTCGCCAGTTCATAGAGGATGGGAGCTTACACACACATTTAAATAATACGAGAGATGTTTACTATTCTATAAATAACTAGTTTAAATACCTAAAATCACTATACTATTAAGCCAAATGGCTGACTCACTGACATTAATGTTTACCCACTTAAAGATGATTTAGAAACTTATAATTAGGAAAACTTATAGTTTATAGCCTGTAGCCGACTAGAAAGTTCCAAAAAGTTAAAAATTTTAGTTTTTAACTTCCCAAAAAAATGCAAATTGGCAAAGCAACTTTAAAGTCGGTACAGACCTTTCTTTGGAGGCCTATTGTTGCTAAACGGTAAGATCTATCAAAAAACGGATTGCACCAGAGATATATTTTTTATTTTAGGTAAATTTTGCACATTTTCCACAAATTTTCTAATTTTCCAACACATTTATGGGACAGCTAGAATTATAAAATTGTATGAATAAATCAACGTCCAAAACAACGCTGGAATTACATTAGGTTGCACTCACTGGGGGTTTATTTACAAAATATGCTAGATACATGGTATCGGTCCCTGGGTAAACTACCCTAACTCTAATATATCCTTGGACCATGCAGAAGTCTTTAATTTGACAACATCCTCTGATGAAGTACCGGACACAGTTGTCCTGCTAGCTAGTCAGTAATTTTGTCCCTTCATGAACTCCGGGTCATGTACTGACCACTCGTCCCTAAATGTAGTTTACATGGTCAGTACAGAAGCCATTGTTTCAAGACTAGAAATGTAATCGTAAGCTGGGTGGCCGTCCTGAGTTGCAACTATTCCCAGTTTCAACCATGCACCTCTGTAGCTGCACATTCTTAATTTTGAGTGTACGCTCTGTTCAACATATTGTTGGATCCCAACAAGGCTATGAGATTCAGAAGTTCAAAATGGATCCAACACTTTTGCCATTTTTCAGTGCCTAAGACTTCCTGGCTCAATATGCTGCAGGTTACAGGTCCATGGGCTTAAAAAGCTCAAAATGGTCCAACACCTTTGCCATTTTTCAGTGCCTTAAACTTCCTGCTTCAAAAGCTTGCAAATAATAAAGCTACGAAGTTCAGAATTTCAAAATAGTCCAACACGTTCTCCATTTTTCAGTGTCTAGGACTTCCTGCTCTAATATGTTGCAGATTATAAGTCTATGGGTTTCAAAAGCTCAAAATGGCTCGACACGTTTGCCATTTTTCAGTGCCTAAAACTTCCTATGTCAATATGTTGCACGTCATAAATATATGGAGTTCAGAAGTTCAAAATGGTCCAACACCTTTGCCATTTTTCAGTGCCTAAAACTTCCTTCTTCGATATGTTGCAGGTTATACATCTATTGGATTCCTAAGTTCAATAATCTCTAGCACGTTTGGAACTCTAAAGTGCTTATAAATGTATGTTCTATACTGTTTCAGGTCACGGATCAATGGGTATCAGCAACTCTATAGGATCAAATACTTTCGACATCCTTCTTTGCTTGGGCCTACCCTGGCTCATCAAGTCCACTTTCCTCCCCATCTCTCCGGGTGAACATTTCGTTGTCATCCACTCAAGTGGGCTGGAGTACAACGCAATCTCGCTGCTATCTACTCTGCTGATACTCTACGTCAGCTTCGCGAGCAATGGCTTTAAGCTCGACCGCAAAATTGGGATTGTATGTCTTCTCATCTACATCGCTTTCCTCACCTCCGCCTCCCTCATCGAGCTCAACTTCTTTTTCCTTGTCAACCTACCCACGTGTCCGATGTAAGCTGTACCTCCTCAACTATATCACTTCCCAATATATACCTCAATTCCACATCCTTCCTTGTAAACCTACCCACGTGTCCGATGTAAGCTGTACCTCCTCAACTATATCACTTCCCAATATATACCTCAATTCCCCTCCTTCCTTGTCAACCTACCCACGTGTCCGATGTAAGCTGTACCTCCTCAACTATATCCCTTCCCAATATATACCTCAATTCCCCGCCTTCCTTGTCAACCTACCCACGTGTCCGATGTAATCTGTACCTCCTTATGTATATCACTTCCCAAAATATACCTCAACTCTTTCCTTGTCAACCTACCCACGTGTCCGATGTAAGCTGTACCTCCTTATCTATATCACTTCCCAATATATACCTCAACTCAACTCTTTCCTTGTCAACCTACCCACTTGCCTAATATACTTTGTACCTTCCCATCTAAATCAATTCTATATCCTACTCTTAGCTCAACTTCTTATATTGATATTAGAGGAAACACTGACGCTAAATCATAAGAGGGATGGTGAAATTCGTTGAAACTTTTAAGAAACCGATGGTAATATTGTTCTAAAACTATAGATATCAGCCAATTCCTAAAGCCACAATAACTTTTTGTTGTTGATTGTAAATCAGTAAAGAGAGGCCTAATAATTGGGTTACAGTTGACATGACAGGTCATATGACTTCCCCTACAGGCCATATTGTTTTATAACTAAAAGTTGGTACAGTGGTACTTTTCCTCTTCCCATTTATTAACTATGGCTCGTCTTGTCTTCCAGCTTCTATCTTTATAGTAGGAAAACGTACTTATCACACAATAACTCTGCTTAGAAGAACTCACATATGTGTGCTAGTACAACTTGTGTGTCTTTTTAGCACAATTTGTGAATTTTAGTGTAACGTGTGTTTGTTTATGTGTACACCTTTGATTTTTAATTTTCTAATGCGTGCAGCTAAATTCTAGATTAAATAGCTCCTAAAGGGATGTCAACAATAGTATAAATTATTTTTACTCTTATAATGTATTATTTTCTTGGATATAGGGAGGTTATCCACATGACAAATGGAGCATTTCTTGATGTATATATATATATATATATTATTTAAGGAATTAAAATTTTGAATTATTTAAATTTTACAAAATGTTATTTATTTACTGTAAGAAATAAATATTCAGGAACTCTTCAAATAATTATTTACTCTTCGTTATAAAGTGATTTACAAGATTTAAAGGAAGGTTAATCAGTATTGCTTTTCAATGAACGATAAAGATCAATGTTTTTCAAATTAAAAAATATTACATTTTTATATTAGTAATATATATAGCTAGGGTAGCATTATTTATAAAACAATTTTGGAGTACCTGATAATAATCATAAATATAATATACAAGATATCATCTAAACCTTTTTAAATCGATTGGTAACCTTGAGCAATTTCATTAGTTGAACTAACAAATGATTAAAAATGAATTATTTTCTCAATTAATTATTATTTTATGTGTTGTTATTCTAACAAATAAACTGAATGTTTATTTTAATGGCATTAATATATGTGAAACCTCACAACTTTGAGCCCGGTACTTTAAGTAAAACATAAATGCTGAAATTTTTCTCGAAATTAAACATCTTTTCTGTACTTATCTAACAAGTAAGCCACTTAAGTGTTTGATTGGGGATCAAATGTGGATACATATTTTCATGTATATTGAATTTAATCATATGTATAATTATATTTAGTATATACACTGTTATTGTAAAATTGAGCTAGATTAATTTCATTCGGCATTATAATTATTATTCTTGTAAATACATAAAATATTTATCGTTATTAAATTTCTAAATAGTTTCTTAATGTATCATTCTTATTTTCACAAAACCTTTTGTTACTACTCTCACACATGCTTTGGTTGTCAGTGTAAAATATGAATTAATAAGCCTTAAATACAGTAGCCCAATGGCATCTTTGGTGCTGACTGACAGCTCACAGCTGAATTCTGACAGTCAGAATTTAGGTATATACCTAAATTTTGACTGTCAGAAGTGACAGCTGCTAAACACATGTTTTTGAAGATCATATGGTTCGGCGTAGCGATACATAATTTGGTCTGGTAACTTTTCAAAGCTGTCAGTCAGCACCAAACAAGTCGTGTGGGACCTATAGTTCTCCTAGCACAATGCCATTATGATATATCCACGTGCTAGAGTAAACTAGGGAGTAATACACTGTAAGCCACAACCCAAATAGCCCCAAAAGGAGAACAATAAAGAGGTGGGTTACAAATTAACATTTACTGTTAAGCCAAACATTAGAATTAAATACATACAACTGAACAAAAACACAGAATGTAGCGGAAATCAACGGACAAAGGGTTAGACCTCAATTTAAACGTCCAAAATAGAAACGCTAAGCGAATCACCTACAGTATTATATTTAAGCTAACTTCCTTAGTTAAATAGTGAGATTTAAAGCTACAAAAACCACCCACGTCAGATTCGTAGTTGAAGATAATAGATTATAAGTGAGTATAACTAATCTGAATTGACATAATATTTATAAAGGAGTAGCCAATTTCCACGCCATGTACATTGTACGGCAGTATTGAAATTTCATAAGGCATTACTATACAAGCCCAATATGGTGGCATTTAAACTATAAAATTTATTTAAGTAGATAGTCTATATGGTGATATTTAAAATTAAAACAATTATATTGAATTATATATTCATTATGGTGGCATTTAAAATCTAAAATATATTTTATTTCATGCCCAATATGGCGGCATTAAAATAGAAATAATTCTTTTAAGAAATATACTATTGTTACCTAGTGGCCTCAAGACAGAGTAAGTAATGACAAAAATGTATTAAAATGGCCTAAGCAATATGATCTTAAATTTAATATTATATAATTTAAACAAATAATTACTCTTTAATATTTAATCTGAAATGCTAATTTTGAAAATCTTAGTAAAAAATACTAAGTCGACAGTGAATCTTGAATACAATTTTGCTATAATGGTAGCGCTTACCTTACCTAAGTAGTCGACAATGGTACAGTAAGCCCATGGCTTCTTTGGTGCTGACTGACAGTTCACAGCTGACTCCTGACAGTCAACATTTAGGTATATACCTAAATTTTTACTGTCAGAAGTGCCAGCTGCTAAACACATGTTTTTGCAGATCATATGGTTTGGCGTAGGGATACATAATCTGTTCTGGTAACTTTTCAAGGCCGCTATCTGTCAGCTGTGAGCCGTCAGTCAGCACCAAAGAGGCCATGGGGCTACTCTATTTTGAGTACCAATACAGACAACAAATGCCGTTTATAGTCCTCGAAAATCATCACGTGATCTCAAAACCGGATAGAAGGAAATTCAAATTAGGGCAGAGATGGGTAAATATAGGGTAACATGCCGCATGCATGGAACCAACGTGACGCGCTCGCCCAGATGGTTCTAGTATTGGAACACTCGAAGTATCCATAGCTTCCATTGGGGTGTCGAGGCATATATGGTGGTGTGCTCATGACGTCATCTGGTATGACACGCCACGCTGGCCCTGACTGGCACTCTCTTTAGTCTAACAGGAACGTTGAAGTGGGTAGGACGGATAAAGTGTCTTCAGGAGTAATTATTTGAGAAACATTATTGAATTATCATGTTTTTTAGCATATACATATTTGTTACAACACCTAACACCCAAAATTGTAATTTCATGTGTGAGTGTAAGCAATCTCCTAATATCATTAGACTCGCAACGGTGAGCACGCGGGCTAATGCGTCAATATCATCTGGTCTCATATTCTGAAAATTGAAAAATGACACCTTGACACGGGAATTGAACCCGGGACCTTTGGCTTAGTACGCCAATGCTCTTACTACTGAGCTATCCAGGATTCGTCCCGTGCCCAGGTTCATTCTTAACTCATATTTTAAGGCAGAGTCTATGATGGACGTGTGGAAATCATCGGCAACAAATGTATGATTATTTATTAAGATCACGAGCTATCAGATAACGCAGCCATATTCAACTCAGTAGTTGGCTTATTGCTGCCACATGTACAATTATTATAATTGTAAGGGATCGCATATTTAATAATCAAATAGTCGAAGCTATTATTTATGATTTTTAGTGAGGATTACTCCTTCTAGATATATTATGAATATTGAAAAATGACACCTGGACAATGGAATCAAACCCAGGACCTTTGGCTTAGTACGCCAATGCTCTTACCACTGAGCATTTTCAATTTTAACAATATGATATCTAGATGGAGTAATCCTCACTAAAAAGCATAAATAATAGCTGTGGCTATTCTACTCATCTGGTTTGTTTAACAGGTGTTACGAATGTTGGACTCGAAACCTGTTAGGTGTGCCTAGTATGATTTTACCGAATTATTTCTCACATTTTCCCGATGAAAATTGTTTCCACATTTCTTATATACCAATAGTATTCAATATGACGTATGTGTATCTTTGGGGTACAAGATGACATCTTAGGACTAAAGGGGTATATAAATTTATATATATATATATATATATATATATATCATATACAACTTTATATTTAATACATTATATTGGATGTAATTTATTCCAGACTAGCATTTTATCAAAGCCTCACTAGCATTAAGAAATACATCAAAACAATCGACAAGTTCAAATTCTATAAAATAATTAAACTTAGTCGGGCCAGTACTTTATGTGCGTGCGAAGATTCACCAACAAACATGGAATCACACCCGTCACCTCTCCCACAACCCTGATAAAACCACTTGCCATCTTCTGTACCTGAAATACGAGCTACAACGATTGTTCTCTGCTTACACCAGGTTTGTCCGACCATACTTCGATCACTGATGAGATAGCGTGATAGTACATAGCTAACCATCGTAGCTCGAAGTATAGGGAGCACCACAGAAGAAGTCCCGTCTCGATCAGATGATTACTTTTTAAGGTCACTGGCAACAAACAAAGAGACAAAAAACATATTAAAAATTAATTATTTGGTATTTTATTTATCGTTACCCATAAAAGAAGAAAACTCCACAACATTCGAAAGCGCCAAAAAATCTTGGAGTCTTTTTAAATCTATAAATCTACTATCCGAGAAACAAAAGATAAGAAAATTGGAAGAAGAACATTATAGTGAGCACTCTAACACACCAAATTAAAGTGTTTTGTTGATTAAGAACAAAAACAAATCTTAATAAACCTATTCCATAAGCAACAGCATAAAATGACGTAAAATATACTTAATATCTAAGTCGTATTCATTATTATTAATTAAGTGTTAGCTCTAACGTCAAAGTCCTATCTTGGGCGTCGAAGTTATCCACTGCTTCTTTATATAATAATTTATGCACTACTTGTTTCAGTTTGTTAAGATACAAACATATTTAATAAATGTGGCCTCATTAATTAATATTATAATCACTGATAAAGTTTAGCTTAAATGGATACCTTCTAATTCATACATTTTCATTTCTGAGGCCAATATAAAATATCTTCGCAAACCAACAATAAACACGACCGACTGGAATAAATACATATCGGACCTACAAGAAGCCCTACCAAGAAACATAGACATACATACAGAACAAGACATCGACGCGGCCATAGACCTATTTACTACAACACTGCAAGAAACATACAAGCTCCACACTACAAACTTACAGAAACACCAAGACTTAAGAACTGACCATCAGTATCTAAAATACTTGCTAGCCCTAAAAAGGGAGGCACGAAGGGACTGTCAGAGCCTAAGAACTCGACACGAACGTACCAGATACAATAGACTAAAAGCATTAGTAAAAAGAACCGTCAATCAAATCAGGGAAACCAACTTTAATACATTCGTTACTGACACAGCCACAAACCTGCAGAAAACCTGGACCCTAACCAAAGTACTCAAAGGGACTTCGAAAATATCAAACACGCCTGCCATTCACGGGCAACAGGGGATGGCCTATACCAGAGCGGAGAAAGCTAAATCCATAGCGCTAACATTAGAGGATCAACTTAAACCTAATCTCACACAAGAAGAGAACTTCAACAGAGACGACACCAAATCAGTTAACGACTTCATCCAAAGACCCATAGCAGAGACACCAGCCCCCGTCACAGAACGGGAACTCCAAACCACTATCAAACATCTTATATAGAACAAGGCAACAGGACTAGACGGAATTAAAAACGATATGATAAAAAAACATACCTGTAATAGCAATAGCTCACCTTACACAATTTTTTAATGCAGCCCTCAGAATTGCCTATTTCCCAAATATCTGGAAAAAGGCCAAGGCGGTAACCATATCAAAGCCAAGCAAAAACGGTATCTTTCCCCAAAAAAGTTATTCTATAAGTTTACGTAACACGACAGGCAATTTATTTGAAACACTGATCCTAAAAATACTAAAACGACACTCAGAAGAACACAAGATAATACCGGACCTTCAATTTGGCTTCAAAAGGCACCACTCAACCATTCATCCACTATTAAACTTCATTGAAGACGCTACAGACAGTTTCAACGAGCAAGAATATCTAATAGCCATAATGCTTGACGTATAAAAAGCTTTTGACAAGGTGTGGCATCTCGGCATCATTCAAAAAATGGTAAGCTTCAACATCCCACGAGGTGTTATTCAACTAATATACAGCTACCTGCACGATAGACAATTCCAAGTCTCTGTCGAGGGCACACTGTCGGGAAAAGTACAAGTAGAGGCGGGAGAACCGCAGGGGTCAGTGCTTGCTCCCTTCTTATATAACATCTACGTAGCAGACGTCCCAACCAAGCCGAAAATGACGATAAGACTTTTTGCTGACAATACCTTGATATATACCAGGGAAAGGAACATTTACTACGCGTCATTAGCAGTCCAAAGATACCTAAAGACATTTGAATCCTGGCTGTCTAAATGGAGAATCAGAGTAAATGCAACAAAATCTACTGCACTAGTCGTATCCAGAAGAGGACAGATACCACCGGACAAATTTACAATATATGAAGAAGAAATACCATTCAAAACTGACACTAAATACTTAGGAATACACATAAACAAGGAGTTAACATGAGAAAAACATATCACTGAAACAAGTAAAAAAGCGAAGGTGGTATTCATCCAACTGTATCCACTGCTTAAAGGAATACAACTAAGTCAACAAACAAAACATATGATTTTAAAATGTGTAATACAGCCAATAATACTCTGCGGCTGTGTGGGACAGGGCTATGCAGCCTAGACTCACCTCAACAAACTCCAGACAATCCAAAACCAGATACTCAGGACAATAACTGGTGTAGACATACGGACAAGGACTGAGCATCTACACGCCATGACCCAAAACAAGACACTCATCGAGCTCTTCCAGGAAAAAATAAACAGGTTTTATGAACAAGCAGCAAATCATGATAATCCCATTATACGATCATTAGGGAACTTCGACCCGCAAGAAGAAAGGACATACAAACGACCAAAAGTAGAGTAGGAAGGTAAACAGTAAAACGGCAACACGGTTAAACGGTAATACGGTAACAAGGTAAAACGGTAACACGGATAAAAGTTAAAACGGTGAATTCACACACTCTTTTCACCATCATTCCATGAGGATAAAGGCTAGCGACTGTTGCCTGTAACTCACAAAACACATCATCCCTTTCTCAGTTGACCTAGCTTGGCGTTTCTGTGAAGGTGGATATTCTGAGTCGGGCAACAGAAACAATAACCATGTATTTTGTATATCTAATTAAAGGTACCAAGTAATGCAATGTTAAATCTCATTCAACGAGAATAATTGTCTGTGAAAACAACCTGTAACTCGCATAACAAATCAGCCAAAGCATCCTCTACTTGTCGCTGGTTCCATCGGAAAGTGGGAAAGTATAGGCAACAGGGGAATCCCACATCACATTACATCACATTAGCATACTCTAATGTGCCCTGAAGGGGTGCACGAGAGCAAGTTTCAACACGTATTGTAATGATCTTACAAGAATGAAGAACAATCGACTGTATAATAGCCAGTATAATGGAACCACACTCACCATCTGGCTTGTTGAGCATGGCATACTGGAGCACACGTCACGGCACCTTCTCCCTTATACTCTTTACCATGGACTAAAAAGAGGTTTGACCCCATGTACTGCTCGTGATTGAAGCCGCACCCATAAGAAACAAGCTCGACACTTGACCAAAGTAGTTTCCGGTTCATGGCCTGGACGTCTTTCCATGCTTCCAGTTGTTCCCAGAGTCACCGTCATCACTCATCACCACTTGAGCACTGCTTTTCTCCTTTTATCGTTCGTTCTTTTCCCCTCCTGTTCCCCCTCTCTGAAGACATGTTTACGTTTGTGTTAACTATATAATGGTTTGTATCTTTCACTACGGTTCTCATTGTACCACTGGCATACATAAAGGTGAGGGCGCCGATTTAAGCTTAAGTTGGGCTTTATTATTCAAAATTCTATTCTGATAAAATTATGGGAGGACGGGGGTACTATTTTCAAAATTACTGTTTCGAGCTAAATTTAAAATAATATTGTTTACCAAATGTTTATTTTTGTTATTTTAAAACGTGGATATGCCACGGATTAATAATAATTAAGTTCTTCAGGAACCATGATTTGGATTAGGATTTATTATGTTTGAGGTGCGCTCTTGTCGTTATTTAGTCACACTACTCATTAACTTCAGTAATTTTTGGCAAATTTCTAGGGCGTTGGTACGATAGCTTGTATATGATTGAAAGGATTATATATATATATATATACACGCATCTAAATTAAGTTTTTCTAGATTTTTTAAATACATGCTTTAATGGCACTTTGTTTAAATATATATATATATATATTTATATAATTATATAATCATAAACACCGTGAAAGCAAACTTATAGTTGTAAAGAATGAAAATTTACTTTACCCTATATAATACTCGACGTAAAACATATTACACAATAACAAGATAAAATAATTTAATGTTAAATGCATGAATATATATATATATATTCATTTACGTCGAGTATTATATAGGGTAAAGTAAATTTTCATTCTTTACAACTATAAGTTTGCTTTCACGGTGTTTATGATTATATAATTATTATTAATTTTAAATATCCTACTGTAGTCATTTTGATATTTATAGTTTGTAAATATAGGTCGATGCTTACCACCCTAATATATAAAAAGGAAAAAGAGATTGTATCCGATTTAATTTTAAATTCACTTGTAGTGAAACATTCTTTTGAATTGTTGAAGATAGGTATTACATACCTTTAATTCTAGGTCTTCTTCCTTAAAGGTATGGATCACTTATCTCTTATTGGTATTTGAAGAAATGAACTAGATATAGAATCTGGGACTTGCAATCTTAACCTTCGATGGTTTTTCTTAGGCTATGTATTTATTGTAAATTGGTTGCAGGTGTTTTTTTTAAAACGTCTGAAATGTTACCTTTTACGCCAGACGTCAAATTGGTTCAATTTAAGCTATGCTTGTATACTATATAATGTATCATCATCTCTTTGATAATTATCTAAAGTTGTAATAAAAAACAAATAAAACTGTTTTCTCTTGTGACTCCTTGGCTGTTGTTTAACCACGCTTCCTGGACTCTTAAGTCACAGTACAGACCAATTGATCACACCCTGTGGTTTTGAAATCAACAGACGGGTTGTCAAGTTTCAAGAGGTTTCTGAAACGAAGAGAAACACGTTATTAATATTGGTGGGGGAAAACAAAAAGTATGTTGGGAAACCGATTAAGTGTTTTTAGAGTTACGTGCTGAGACACTAATCTATGGGGGGCTGGGTGAGAAACTCCCAAAACACTGTCACATCACGCTTATCCAAGTAGGGCTTTAAGACTTCGATGGCACCCTTTAGGGTCAAGGACGTAATTTCCAAGCCCCTGGATAAGAGGAATGGTGGCACCAGAAGTCGATTGTAGAAAGACTGCGGAAGCTTAAGAAAGTGGTCCTTGATGGTAGGCATCCTCAGGTTACGATGCAAAATCACATTACTAAAGTATCAAAGCACGTCCAAAATTATCCTCAGACAGCTGATCTGGAATGCCTGCATCCTCCTCATATAGGTGTCCACCAGGCGGCCCCAAGTGGGACACGCATAGACGATGATCGACCTGAGCAACGGCTTGTACAGTGTCAGACCTTTCCTTGTATACAGGGTGCTATGCCTTTTAAACAGTTAGCCTAGGGATCCCAGCTCTTGCCTCACCTTTAATCTCTCAGTAAAATGTAGACGCCAGGTCAGAAGGTATCCAGCGTAAGTCCCAGTTACTTAGAACTGTTCGCTCAGATGATATACTCTCCGAAAATTCGGATTGGGGCTAGCCTGTAGAACTTTATTTTCCATGTCAAGAGCCCTTATGTGCTCCTCTCCACGTTTATACTTTTCCTCCAGGTGGTCAGCCACCCCTCCACCTGCGTCAGGTGCATCTGGAGTCACCTCTCAACCATCTACCCTCACTACGACTCCACTACTAGAGCCATGTCGTCCACGTACAATGCCAACTTTGTGTCTGGGGATTTAGGAATGTCGCTCACATACAGACTGAAGAGCACCGGGCCCACGAGGGAACCCAGTGGCACTCAAGCTGAGATGTTTCTGACTTGGGAAGTGGCGTTCCCAAAGGTAATAGAGAAGGGGCGTTGGGATAGATAAGATTGTACAACCTCAACTAGGTAGAAGGGTAGGTTCGGGGAAAGTAGTTTGAAAGGAGTTATTCGTGCCAAACATGGTTGAAGGCCTTTGCCACGTCAATAAAAACAGCACCAGTTAGCCTGTTGATATTGAAATTCCTAGTGACCTGTTCCACGAGCTGGCTGAGTTGGTAAGACGTAGTTTGTCCCACCCGAAAGCCAAACTGCTCATCCACCAAGACACCAACCTCAAGAACACGTCTTGTCAGTCTCATCAGGATAATTCTCTTGAAAAACTTGACCAAACTGTCAAGCAAGCTGATCGGCGAGTAAGACGAAGTTAAGGCCAGATCCTTACACGGTTTATGAAAGCAGGGGACGTTGGTGTGCTTCCAGCACTCGGGGAAGGGACTCGGGATCAGAGCGGCGTTGAATAACTCCACAAGGATGTTAATCTCCTCCAAGGACAGCATTCTGAGGACCACGTTATTGATACCGTCAAGTCCAGGGGGCCTTATTTAGTCTTGGAGCGGCTTACACCCGCGAGATTTCTGTCGCCTCCGTGGTTTCAGGTTCATCCAAGTGTCTGAACGGGACTGCATCGATAGCTTGAGCCACCTGTGCAATGTGCACCGGGTTGTAACTCTGCATAAATTGTGCCTCTAAGTACTCAGCGAGAGCATTGGCCTTCTCTTGGTTGGAGTTGGCCAACCCACTTGGAGCTACAGTAGGCAGCCTTGTTACGGGGACCCACATCAATGCCCTCGTCATATGCCATAAGGACATGTCCTGTACTCACAGGCTCTCAATATTGTCCTCCCAGACACTGTTACGAAATTCTTGGACCATCTCGTGAACCGCATGGACTTTGCGACTCCAGTTGGCATTGTCTACCAGGTACCTCAATATTTGCTAAGCCTACATCAGGTGATTTTTCTCCTGGATGTGCCTAAGGATAGAATTGGGCAAATAAAACTGTGGAGCCCTCTTAGGACGGTGCCTCAGTGTAGAAGCTTCGATTGACCCCTTGAGGATCAACTCACTATATAAACTCCTTTTTTTAAACTGTATTAATTGTTTATACTTAGCTTATTATTTTTAATTAAGCCATTCTATTTGTTATGACCATATTACACTTATTGTTTTGTTTAGATTCTTGACTTGCAGGTTTATTTATAAATATTGTCAACCATATATTTTTAATTCATTTTACTAGCCCCCTTTGACTCATATTATTTTATATGTTTTTATTTAACCTAAGATTCTTATTAAAATAAAATGATTTTAACGGATTAATTTCACTTTCCATTAATCTAACTTTTTAGCTTTTTCTTTCTCATTAATCTTTTTATCAATAACTATCTAAGTCTTTAGCTTTAATCTATCAACACTCCTTACGTAAGATTATTTTAGAATGTTTTCCAAAATGTTTTATCTGAAAGTTAAAATGATTGTTTCCATAGTGACGTGTTGTTTTTAATGATGTTTAGCCTATCATAATCTGTTTTTAGGTTAAATTCCTGGCTCGTTTAGTAGGCACAAGCCCAGGCTCTAACTATATAATTATAAAGTTAGAACATTTAATTCACACCTTTATATAAACTAACAAGATATTTGTAAAGTTATTCTTAGATAAGAACAAATTATCAAAATGTGAGTACAATAAATGAAATTTTGTAAACGTTATACCCACCTATTGACCATATTTTAGCAGAAACCGAAACTAGTACTTAAAATACATCTTATCTTCTGCGCCCACGTGTTGCCATATGTTTAATTGCTCTCTTTTAGCTGCCATTATATAACAATTAATGTTAAGCGTTGTAGCAAATTTACAGGTAGTAGTGGTATCAGTATGGCTTATACGCATACACTTACCAGTAAAATAAGCACCAACTTTGCGTTTTCTGTTTAAAAATATACTTATCCTTCAGATAGCTATCCGGCTGATAAATTCTGTTCATAATACGCGTGAGTTACTAAAGTGCCTGATAATATTTATTTTAGATGGCGCTAGCTTTGACCTAACGATAGCAGTATCTATACTATAGTCGGGTGACCTGGTGGTCTAGGGGTAAGGTGTCAGACTTCTATGATGGCGGCCGGGGTTCAATCCTCGGTCCCGGCACAGATTTATCTGATTACCAAACCCTTCCTTCACCTCTGACAATACATCTTGTGAATGTGAGGAATGCCAGGCCTCCACCGTGGTTCGGATTCCACGTTAAACTGTAGGTCCTCCATTTCATCTCACAATCCCACTACCATTACACATTAGCGTAAGTGCGTATAACCCGAACGGGTAGTAAGACGCCGTGCTAATAATAATAATAATAATAATAATAATATACTATAGTCATAAGACCGGCCTTAAAGTCCCTTAATTTTAATAATGCATGGGTCTCTGTCTGTTATTACATGTAATAATTATCGATGCGGGTTGCCCGAGTTATCACGTTGAGTATTTTTTTTATTGCTAGCATCACCTCTTACTAACCGTTCGGGTTATACAATTATGTACTAAGTCTACTAATTTTCTAGGAATAAGGAAAATTATATTTATATGAAATATACCTGCAGTTTGGTTGGAGGAGAGTGGTTAAACATTTTGTAAAACTTAACCTCCAACTCCGTACACATAATACAGATTCGAACCTCAATATACTCGTCATCGACAGTCTAGTCTACTGCGAGAGTAACGCATTAGGCCATGCGTCCGCCAATATGGGTCACGGCGAGTTCTATTAACAAAAGATAGCTCATATTGCCCAACGCAGAAAGAGTAAGTTAGCAATAAGAATTCTCAACAGAGACTGGGGTGAGATACCATAAGGAAAAATGTATCTCGAATAAAATCTATATAGTCTATAACTTTCTACATACAATGCATTAACCCCTTCCTCCATTACAATTCTTTGCTTAAATACAAAGGGAGTCCCAGCGTGTCTAAGTAACAGAAGTATGTTAGAATAATAAAATACTTTTCAATCCTAGATTAAACAGAATAATATAGTTTATCTTTGTCTAATTTTCAATATCATAGCGTATTTAATGTCTAATATAATGAGTTTAAAGGACTGATAAACAATAATATTTTTCTAATGTAAAAACGAAAAAGATTCCTTATCATTTATTTCAAATTATAATAGTTATTTTTATCATAGGGCTTATTTTGATTCTCATACCTTTTAATACATGATGTATTTTTATGGATTTTTCTACAGTGCCTTCCACATAAAAAATGTATAGCACGCAACCCAAAAAAACGAACACTATCCATCAAAGACACATGTTATTTCATATTATACTGAGAAATATATATATATATATATTTAAATCCTAAAACCAAACACGCAGATTTGTTTGTCTCTGTGATTGTATGTTTATGTAACTAAGTGAGGTAATATCAACATAAAATATACACAAAAATGCTTTCTCAAATGATAGAAATTGTTTACGTCAGTAATATAGCTAAATTTACTAAACACAAAGTATTGATGTACTTCAACACAGTTCATATTTATGATTCTAATGTTAGGTATTAAAATCGTGAAGAGGTTAACATTTCACAAAATTTGTGGAGATAATAAAAGGACCGTAAAGTGAAATAATTTTGATAAGTTTAGTAATCAGAAAATGATAGGTTTGAAATTTGTTTTTTATTTCACTACACTTCTTTTTAATGCAAAATATATTAAGAATAATTCTATCCTTAAAGAAGTGCAGCCCTTATCATTAGAAATTCAAGAAACATTGAGTAAAACAACAACATCATTGATACATTTAATACGTGATAACTCTGTATGTACACATGGTCCCATCGTAGTTATTAAACACACACATGTTGATGTTAAATTTATTGATGGTTTTCTTCATCACGTACACTACAATAACTTACAACTGGTACTAGTTCAAAATGACAAGCTTCTACCAGAACAAAAGGAAACTCTTGATAATGCCGGTAAAAGTGAAGTTTTTATTTATCTTATAGACGAGCTTGAAGAAAACTGCTTTGTAAACTCTGCATACCCAATCAATGAATTAAATATGTGGAACAGTAGAGGATATTTCTTTATAAATCATAACGAGTGTGGTTTCTGAAATATCTCCACATGTTGAAATAGTATTCAAAGAGTGTTGGGAAGATTATAAGCTATTGAATATTCTTGTTTTATTTTCACAATCAGAAAATGATTTGGTCAAATCTAAATCTTCAAGGGAACTGGTAAGTCCTGGAAATGTTCAAGTGCTCACTTATAATCCATTCAAAGGTATCGTGGACCAAATTAAGCTTCCTGTAAATAGTTGGAATACAATTTTGCCTTTGGAGAAGTTGCGAGACCTTCATGGTTATCCTTTGAAAGTCTGCGCTGCCCCTCATCATCCAAGGATTTTTGAGAGCATTGATACAAACAGTAAGAAGACATTGAAAGGCACTAATGGACTTTTGTTTTCAGCAGTTCTTAAACACATGAATTCTACTCTAATAACTATACCTCCAATTAAAAATATACATAACTGGGCGTTTCCTTACGATGACGAAGAAACTCCGTTAGATACATTCATCAATGGAATACCAGACATAGATGGAATGACGGTCGCTCTTCCAATTGCTAAACTAGATGCAATGACATATCCTCATGATTATGAAGTATTTACCTGCCTTGTTCCGAAGGCACAGCTGATACCCAGATATATGAATCTGATCCTACCTTTCAGAGAAGAAACTTGGTGGATCCACTTAGTGACATTCGGTGTCGTTGCGATTGCTGGTAAATTACTTATTACATTCAACAATCGACATGGAGATGACGCAGCAGACAGAAGTGTACTACTGGAAACGTATCAAGTCATCGTAACTGGCGCCACAACAACATTGCCAATACATACGTCACAAAGATTTTTCTTGTTGCTATGCTTGATATATAGCCTAATCATGAACAATGCGTATCAAGGTTCCTTGACTAGCTATCTTACTCAACCTAAATACTACCCGGATATCAACACATTAACAGAGTTAGAAGAGTCAACGTTTAAAATATCCTTTTACTACGATCCTAATTTTCTATCAAAATTTGATCTAGAATCTTTAGATAAACGTTTAATAAAAAGATTTATATCCAAAGTAATGTTTTCTCCAAATAACAGTAAAATTTTGCACGATGCCGCTTTCCATCGCAATGTTTGTTTGATGACAGGATCATTCTTTGGTACCTATCAAATTAATCAACGTGAGTATCAAGATAACAACAGACCATTGCTTCATCTAATGACGGAATATGCTTATTCTGGTCCTTTTGTATTCAGGGTATCAGAAAACTCTCCTTATGTAGAAAGGTTGAATTCTATGATCGCCCGTATTCTTCAATGTGGCTTGTATAAGAAATGGAAAGATGATGTTATTTTACAATCTTCCTATTCTTCAAAGATGGCGACGCCACTTACTCACTTGAAACCTTTGAGTAAATTACATTTGCAGTCAGTTTTTTATATTATATTTATTGGTTTAATTTCAAGCTTGATACTATTCTTAGTAGAAATTGTCTTGTTTTTATTATTAAACCGTTAGTGTTGTAATATTCAAGGTCGTAAAAAGACATTTTGTATTGAGAATGGGTCAACAGAAAGTTGACATAATATGTATATAATGTGATGTTTATGTTTCCTTGGATGTAGGGGGGCATAGTGTGGTTTTGAATGTTGAAGTGCTAAAGGTTAAGGTTATACATTCATGTCAAATGTACCAAATAACTGTGATAGCTAAATATTTAAAATATGTTTAAGTATAATTTATATTCCAATATATATAAAATTTAACAGAGCTATTTTTAACCAAAGCTTTTTAGATTTGTCATTAAATATTTAACATATTTTTATCATCGAGTCTTACTATCTGTTCATGTTATACCTACATTTACTATTTACGTTAGTATTATAAAAATGAGAAGGTTTGGTTTATAGTAAGTGTACCCACACTTGCATCGATTGATGTTGTAAAACCACGATAGAAACTGTTTGTGCCTAGGCACACCTTACTATCTAGACATTACATTTGTGTTGTATATTTTAAATCACCAAATAATAGTGTATAGTGAATGTATGGAATTCCAGGGCTCCACCTTGGTTTGGAATCCCAC
Source organism: Timema californicum (assembly GCA_902141385.1). Taxonomy (NCBI): domain Eukaryota; kingdom Metazoa; phylum Arthropoda; class Insecta; order Phasmatodea; family Timematidae; genus Timema; species Timema californicum. The sequence continues at coordinate 19,283 of CABFOW010003619.1, forward strand.
GATAAACTGTAAGTCCTCCATTTAATCTCACAATCACCCTACCATTACACATTAGCGTAAGTGCGTATAACCCGAACGGGTAGTAAAGACGCGGTGCTAATAATAATAATTTTAATAAGGGGAAACAGGGTTTTTGAAGTATGAAGAATTCTACATTTGCCATTTAAGTAGATGATTCAACCGACTTTAGCGGAAAGGCCCAATTGCCTGCCAATTCAGATTCATTCCTAATGGCGAAATAACATCACAGATTTTCATGTTGAACCGATTTTGCAAAACATACAATAGTAAAATTTATTTTCCAAACCTTATTTTAGAAGTTGAAAAGTTGATACTGAATTGAATTCTTGTATTGAAATTTGAATGGCTGAAGCCCAATCTATGATAGGGAATATGAGAGGATACGTGGTGTCACCCATCAAGCAAAAAAAAGTCCATTTGTAATAAAATAAATCACTGTTCATTTTAATACAAAGAGTCACTAATCATTATCACCCTTGTAGCGTATTTTAAGCTGGTTTTAAATCAAGCAATGAACCTTTTGAACTTAATCTAAACCTAACCATAAACGGCGTGGATATTTGCTCAGCTCTACAAATACATACTATCAGAATACCATTGCCTAGATCAGCAAACCGAGGATCTCTGGCTGATTAGCAAAAATTGTATTTTTGCAAATGAATATTTAATTAAGAGTATTTATTGAACAATAAGCGAACCCCTTGTGCCACCATATGTATGAGAATGAATGGGGTGTATAGCTGGCATATTTAACCGATATATTTTTCCATATGTACGTGCTCTGCGTCAATATGCAAGACCATGATAATATTATATTCTCATAATCACAGATGACATAAATGTATTAGAAAAAATATCTTCAGATCTGTCTTGGAACAATGATGCAAAACAACCTCTAAAAGTTCCCAAAACGAGCAATGAATTGTATGGTATAATAGAGTAATCTCTTTCAGCACCGGTAGAAAATATTGTACAGTTTTTCTCGTCGTTTTCTATACAAATAATCGACTAGGTTAGAGATCCTTTTATGAATGCCAACTGTTAAAATATGGCATAAGATAATGGGGAGTAAGGAATGACCTGCATTTCGAGTGATTGCACTTTGACATTGAATATATAGGAGTATGCCAGTGGACTTTTTTTTTGTATATACAACCAGGGATTTTCGGCTCTGACAAATTTAATAGATCAGCGAGGAAAAATTTGTTTTTATGTTGATCAGATGAGAGTTTGTTTGTCTCAAATTAAACATAATATATATGAGACTACCCGAAATATCAAGATCACATCTCTCATTATAACTGTATATTTAGTGAATTAAATATTTTTTTTATTTAGCTTCATTATTTTAGATTTTCTAGATGTCTCTTATTCATATTATAAATTATTTGTTTTTATGTCATGAATAAAGCAATTAACAAAAGTAGATTTTTTGTTTTGTTTTTGAAGTTACTTATTATCAATAAAATGTAACGGTGTGGCCCGAGCAAATAATCATTCTGAAAGTGCAGCCCAGAGAAAAGGGTTTGGAACCAATGTCTTAGACCATGCGGCCAACGAATCAAGGTTATAAATAATTGATATATTCAACAATTATTATTTTTATAGTTATTATTGAATTTACTTACACTTATTTAAATTTAAATACAATGGATAGCTGTTTGTTGAATGGTTTGTGAACTAGAGTGGAGGTGATTTACTTGATATATATATAGGCAAACCATATTGTCTTGGCGATATAGTTGCGTTTTAATCAAACCTCATTATATGTTCGTTGAGCTTTAATAAACAGGCACAAGTATTATGTACTACACCTCATTCTTGAAATGATAATATTATTAAATGTTAATAATTAATCTGTTTTTTTGTAAATATTAATTATCTCGAGAGGTATTCACTTTTAATATATGTCTATGTATTATTAAGTAAATTCTAGTGGTTTATTAAAATTAAGATAAAGGTTTGGTTAAGATTTATTTTATTTTGTCTGATTAATACAACAAATGTTGTTTATATTTGCAATTATTCTTACTCATTTCTCTCCCCTCATTAAGCCATATACAAGGTGTATGTGTTAGTGAGGGGAGTAACTGGGTTGTGGATAGTTGATATAAATACAACACATAAAGTCCTAATGAACATAATTATGTTCTATTCTCGATGGTTCCCGAGATAAGGCCGTCCAAGTTTCTGCTGGCATTGTAAATATACCTATTGGGTATACCACCGTTCGTGTAGCTCTATACCTGCCTGTGTACAAACAGTGATACGTTACTCACAAGAGGTATATACAAAAAGGTGTATCAAATAGATCTATTAACAATCCCAGAAGAAAATTAGAAGACCTTATTTCAGGAACCATTGAACATGGAACATAATATGTCCATAAGAATATTTTGTGTTTTTTTATCTCTAATATTCACACCCCAGTTATTTCCCACACAAATCCATACATCCTGTATATTCTGCCTCGGGTATACTTACACAGGGGGACATTCATTATATGCACACTCTAATGAATTCTAATACACACGTTTATGTTTAGTGAATTGAATCAACTTAATTAATATATTTAATATAGTGTTTGATACGATACACCTTATAAACTGAAAAAAATTGATCACAACAATTCCTCACTTTTATTAAGAAATAATAATTACGTTCTCAATTAAGGTAGATATTTAAAACCCATTTTAATTAATATATTCTAAGTTAATAGAACTCGTAGTTTCACAATTTGTAATAACCGGAATACTAACCCCTGTCTAAATATTTTGATTGTTTGTCACAGGTGATTTTCTCAACATTATCTAAAAGGGTGAATTCATCCCTTTTAGTAACACTCCTCACTTAAAATGTATTATATGTACTGTACGTAAATGTGGTTCCTCCACTATAGAAGGCCCATCACTTTTTAGGGGTATCCGGACACGTGTCTGTGGCGTGTGTGATGGGAAAATAAAGTAATTATAATAATAATAATATTTAGCACCGCGTATTACTACCCGTTCGGGTTATACGCTAATAAAGTAATTAACGAGTGAAACGTTATAGAAATTCACCTAAGGCACATACACCTAAATATGTTGTTTATATTGTATCATGATTTATGAATGATCTAAAAAATATTTAATGTAAAGTATCACTTTTATAAAAATAAATGTTATAATATAAATATTATTCATCATTTTATTGATTAGTAATCTTATAAATTCAAAAATAAATTCATAACTTATTCTATTGTACACAAAATATCATTTTAAGATATAATAGTTATAAAAAGCAATGAGGAATATGGAGAATCATAATAAGTAATAAATTGGTCATTTATTATTTCTACTGAAAGACTGGAAGCCTTTCGAAATGACACAAGTAAAATCCCAGTCTAGATTTTTTTTTCGTCAATTAGGATACTTTCAAACAAAGAGGAAAATCGAGAAAACCAAATAATTAAAGAGAATTGTTATTTAACGGAATTTATTTAAATTATTTACAATTAAAAATTAACAAATTTGAATGAAATAGATGCTTTGTTTGTTTGTATGTTTGTTTGATTTATACAGTAGTGTTAATAAGAATCCATGATCTAACACCCACAAAATATCACACTACTACTAAACATAATTATAATATAATAATGTTATGACAGATATTTTGTCCTAAAAGTTCTAATAGCTCTTATTATATCAAACCCTGAAGACGTACTTTATAGCTATTAATACATAAAACAATCAAAAGTACTGAACTCCTCACGGACTTTCTCGTTCTATTATTTAAAAATAAAGATATTTATTCAAAGCTCGTAATATATGTAAGCGAATTAATATACAGCAGCAAACCCAAGCACACATTTCTCTGTAATTACGTTTAAAAAATGTGGACTCCCGGTTTTAAATTTTATAATTTTTAGAGATTTCACGATAACACTTTGTCTAATTCCGATTCTTAAGTTCAACCTCAATTTCTCGATTTTCAATTCTTGAACATTTATCTTTCATTATTTTTCGAAGTATCAAAAATTATTTTTAAAAATGTAGGAATTCAACTTCATAAAATACATTAAAACTAAAAAAAATGCAAAGTAATAAAAAATATACTAATTTTAACAAAGAGAAATATCAATTTTATCACGTATTAAATCTACAAATAAAGCCCCATTGAATGAAACATTCATAAATAAACATATTAAAAAAGTTTAATAAATATTTGTTCAGAACACAAGTCTCTTCAATGGGCATTAAGATTAAGATCTTTATGTATGTCTATTCAATATGCATAAAGATCAGTAATTTCTTTTACTGGTAATTTAAGTAACTACTACGTATCATATTCATACATATTTTAAGTATTTACTTCTTATATTATGTATTTAATTTTCTAGTAAACAATTTGTAGCGTGTCAACCAAATGGTTAAACAGCTACAATAAAATATTTAATATTTTCGGGATTCTATGCGAGACAGAAATTAAATCAGCATATTTAATTTAATCTGTTTCTAAAGTTATATCTTCTGATCTACGAAAGTTACCTATCGTCTAACCTCCTAACACGTGGTTGATCAAAAATATTGTCTTTTGATAATTACGGTGTTAAATATCAAAGAAGAAGGCTAATATTATTGTGTTTATGAACTAAAGACTTTAACACTTCGCTTTTCCTGGTGGATAATAATTCATAAACGGGCGTTCTACGGCCACGTGGTGTACAAACACGAAAAATGTTAAAAAATATGTCTATATTCTTACTTCTCATGAAAACAACAGTGGATATTAAATAAGTAAATTAATACAGATATATTATGCTATAATATATTTATGAACAAGCTCACCCCAGCCAGATGTCTGCAGATATCATTCTTTTAAAAAACACGAGGTTCTCAAGCATGGCCGACCCATCACGTGTGCTCAGCTGGTCAAAAGAGCGAGAGGTGAAGAGTCGACTCCTGGACCTGTTGCGCACGCAGCGATACTGGTGGTCATTTGAAGAACCTTTAATAATGTTCTTTTGTTTTCCTTTTCTCCCCACGTTTATTCTCCTTTATTTCTGTCTGGTTCTTACATTTTTATTTTCCATTTCTTTTTCGTCCTGTCCTAGCCAGGTTTGGTATATATATGGGCCGTCCAGAGATAGCAATTCGTAGAATAATTCCACAACGAGTCGAGACTACAAGGAGTATTCGCCGCCCGGCGCCGACACTATAGACCATGGAAACTGCGGCGTCAGATTCATAGAATAATTTCACTGCGAGTCGAGACAACAAGAAATATTCGCCACCCGGCGCCGACACTATAGACCATGGAGACTGCGGCGTCAGATTCGTAGAAAAGTTCCACCGTTGAGTCAAGACTACAAGGAGTATTCGCCGCCCGGCGCCGACATGAAGGACCATGGCGACTGCTGCGTCAGATTCGCTACCTTCAGCCGTGACAACGGAATAAGGGGTCGCCCTACTCAATTCACCGTGGACATGGACGACGCGTTCAGCTGTACTGGTATCCTGTAGTCGTGGCCAAGTCCTTGCTACTTGGACTTTTGTAAAGTAATGTAAACTATGCATCCTTCTTCAAAGAAAAATTATATGTCTTTAATTTTAAGAGAAGCCTCGTTTGGTTTCTAGAAGAATAGTTTTTTGTTTTGGTTTACTAAATTGGTATGTCTAACTTGAGCATATATATTTGCTAAGATTATTTATGTGTCACATGGCACTGTTCTTACATTAAAGCCTCTGGCTAAGAATGTTAGTGTTGAGACTTAGTCTGAGTCACGAGTTCGTTACTCCTTTGTTCCGAATTTAGTCATGACGTCCTAAACGTCATGAACATTAGTTTTTTATATTGGGGGCTACTACCAGGATGTCTGTTTACTTTAAAAACAAGTTTAGAACTTTATGTAAATGTTGTTGAAAACTGTGAATTAGCTGAGTATTGGCTTAATGGCGCTACCCAAGGAAATTGCCTTAGATTCATTGTGGGGTCCGCGCTAATTATTCTATTTTTATATTAGCCTATGATTAGGTTTTGATTTAGCATAGATATTTATAGTTATCAATGTACTATATTATGCTGGCAGTACCATAGGGGAATAAGACCAGCAGTAGTACTTTTGTGACACCTGTTTCATAGCCTCCAATCAGCTGGAGATATCAGCTGTGGATTCATCATGTTTTATGGATACCTATTAATAACAAAATCTACCAAGTGAGACTGTGTAAATGTTACATTCTTTATTCACTCTTTGCTATTTGTTCAATCTTGTGAAACCTGTATTTATGACAATTTATCTTTTGTTTACTATAATAAATATATGTGTTGAAATGACTCTGTGTTTCTATATATGTATTATATGAACCCAGTAGGGAATATTGGTTCAAATTGAAATTGAATGCAAAACATGCAGTAATTACTTAAATCTTGAAATATATGCTGGTTCCTTTTCAAGTCTGCTAGCTACGTGTCTTGACTTTTTCCCAGAAGTCGTGAGCATTGCTTTGTATATGCAAGAGCGTTCTTCCGAGGTTTACAAAACCGGAAGAAACAGTGATACTGTGTATCGTGCACTATATAGGTTCGAGGAACACCGCGTAAGATACTTGGCAGGCAATTTTCTAGGTGATACGGACGAAACGAGAGAGGTGGTGTTCTATCGTGGAAGGAAAGAATATAAATTTCCCTAAGATAAATTGATGATCCAGGGTGTCAAGTGGGGGTTGGTGAAATTAATGGCGTTCATCAGTCTACAGTGAGTCGTAGGGTGAGTGAAGTCACCAAACAAATCTATGAACAATCAAAAGACTGAATACTATTTCCTAACAACTGACATGAAATAGAAAAATCCAATCGAGATGGTCTGGAAACTTTCAACTTCCCATGTTGTGCAGGGGCGGGAGACTAGAAATACTGAAATGAAATACTGAAAACGTCAGTGCATGGAGACGAGTATGTTAACAGAAAAATTGCATTTCGATTAACGCTCAAGCTACTTGTAATAGTAATGAAATGTTTACTAGTGTTGATGCTACTTGTACAAGTTACACTCTGACAGTCGAGTATTGCCTAAATCTGGAGTATTAGAGGTGATTGATAGCCCCTTACAAAGGACACGGAGTTATAATCGCTGACAAAGGATATGGAATTTCTAAATGGATAATTACAACATACAAAAATTCTGCCAAAGATGTTCAGAAAAACTACAACAAAATACAAGCTAAAACAGGGTTATTATTGAAAGATTCTTTGGACAAGTTAAATGGAGGTTCCCACTTCTGAATTTAAAAGCTCAGTTTGATCTAGATACTGTTCCATCAGTTATTGTAAGTTGTTTTGTACTGCATAATATAGCAAAGCACCTCGGCGACGGTGCATTTGATGAAGAAGATGAAAATATTAATGCTGACGATGAAGAAGAAGATGGCGATGAAAGCGAAAGCTATCTGGGTTGAGGAAAAGGGATTAAATTGATCATTTAAAAACACCGACTAGTTACAAAGGCTGCATGTGTGTTTGTTTATCTTGCTCGTGTACATTTACTTCAATATTTCTTCAGTAAATATTTGTCCAAAACATACCTTATTTAAAATAACTTTCTAAAGAAAGGTCATAACGTTAATAATAAGACTACTAATAAATATATATTTTATTTTATGTTTAATTTTAATATTCATGATTAGTGTTTTATAGATTTTTTCTTTGGATGCAAATATAAAGGCTGAGAAAAAAATCGTAATTTCTTGAATAATTGTTGTCATTTAATAAAAGTTTAAAACTCGTTATCCACGGACTTAAGTATGTAATAAATTAGGTCAAGTTTTTTCTTTATAACAGGCAACAATTGCAGGAATCCAGAAAGATATGAAATTGCATCAGATAACCAGGTCAAACTACCAAAATAATTTACAGGTTCTTCTCTTAGTTATCGTATTTTTTCTCGAATGTAGTGCAATTGTTCCAAAAGAACCAAAAGCTGAAGCTCGCTTGTTGAGAGTTTCCTTGTTTCATCCGTCTCGAGGGATCCAAAGACGGACTCATCTGAGTTTGTTTTTGATGATATTTGAATATTACATTTTGTGAGACAAGATATTGAGCTAGAAATTTCTTGGGGATGCAAACTAGTTTCAAAACTACTATCCTCATTTCTCTCTTGATTTTTCAGGGTAGACTTGGCTCCTGAAATGAGAAGAGAAACACTTGATGGATATAAACATCTAGTTGGGCCGGAAAACGCTTATTCTTTGCAGTTGTTTAAAATTATTTATAGCAACGCGTCTTACTATCCATTAGGGTTACACGCCTATGTACTAATGCACTATTGGGTTAAGAGTTAGGAGGGTTGAATTTAGATGAAGTGCAGCCGCATTTTCGAGGATAGTAGGAATCATTCATTCACAAACGGAACGTGAGATTTATTTAATAAGATTGGTTAATTTTTCACTAAGCAGACAAATTCTGACTTTGTACTTGTTTCACTTTCATTCACTTCTCCTGAATCAGATGAAGACATGTTAAGGAATATGACACTAACAGGACAGATGAATGGATTGCGGTGAGTTACTCTAGCCGGCCGGTTGACATATTTTGATAAGCATTCTGTACTACGGGTGCCACTATAACAAAACAAGAGTAAATATTTGTGTTTCCCAGTAAATACACTAATAGCATTTATTGAAGATAGTCCAGTTATTACTACCTAGTACTAGTAAAATATTATGCAATGAAATTAGGGATTTACTTTTACTTATACTTAATACGTATAAGTATTGACTTATTTTTATGCATACCACCCATTTTACCAAAAAAGATCGTTATATGAAAGTGCTCTGTTTTGAATTAATGTATTTGAAAAGAAGACTCAAGTACCGTACTGTTACTAAGTAAACAAACAAGATAATAATTGTAGACATTACTTAACTTTCAAATCTTAAGAAATAAATGAGTAAGTATATATTATCTTGGGCCTACAACATTTATTGTGGCCAATAAAACTTTAAATAAAATTAGCTTTGTAAAAACAGACAAAAACAACTTTTCTTTAGATATTTAATAATTGTTATTTTATTACAAATCTAACGTGCTTGATACTCTTAAGCGAAACCTGGAGTCGGTCATTTCAACACATGGTCGCTTGGAACTTTAGTTTTTTAGCTTATAGATATTTACTAAACACGCCAAAAGTCTTCATATTTGGAAATCAAAACAAAAATTCAAACAAACTCGAAATGAATACGATAAATTACGGATTTTATAATTAAAAGAAGAACACATTTCACCCATTATACAAATCTAAAGTCTTCCTCCCTAACCGATCCAACACACGTTAGCTCTCCAGAAATAGTGGATACAGTTTTTGGAAAGATATATAGATACAGAATATATCAGCCTACGCTCTAAATCCAAATATTAAAATAAATATCACTTTTTTGACCTAGTTTTACTAACAACGTTGAGTTTTGTTCTATTTTTTTAAACTGGTTTTATTCAAAAATTAAATTAACAATTTGGGAAAAATAACCCCCAGTATTCTTGACCGAGATTCGAACCTTGATATCCCCGTTATTGGCTGTCTAAACTAATGCAAGAGTAGCACGTTAAAAAATTCTGCCTCCAATTTGAGTCACGGTGAGATGGATTAATAAAAGTTTGCTCATAATGCCCGATGTGGAAAAAGTATGTTAACAACAGAGACTTGGGTGAGTTATCGTGAGTATAAATGTACCTAGAACAAGATTTTTGTATTCTAGAACCTTTTAACGTACAACTCATGAACCATTCCTCCGTTACAAACCCTTGTTTACATCCAAAGAGGATCCTAGCCAGTCTAATTAAGAGAAGGATGGAAGTGTGATAAAATAATTTATCATTCTTAAGCAAACAAAATAATAGAATATAGTATAGTTTTAAATATCATAGCGTATTAAATGTAAAGGACTTATTAGAATAATATTATTGCATTATACCAAAAGTGAAAATTAATTTAAAAAAAATCAAATTATATATATATTATCGTATATATTATTTCGACTCTCATTCTTTTAACATATATTTTTTGATTAATTGTTTTTCCGCAGTGCTTTAGACAATCTAAAGATATTGCACGCATTCAAATAAAAGAGCAATATCCATCTAGGTGATTATCAATGCCATTCTGAGCACTATAAATAATCAATTCCTGAAAAACACGAACATTTGTGACCTTGGTGAATGTACATGAACGTTATGTGAGGTAATAGCAACAATTAAAAAAGAAATACATAATAATGCTCTCCCATAATATTGAAACTCGTAACTTCACTAATATAAAAAGACTCAATAAATATCAAATATTAATGGACAGTTCTAGAATTTTTTCCCACAGAATTCTCAATACTGAACCGTTATTTTACATTAGATAACTTGACCACATAAATATATTAATCAGAATATGATATCTAGTTGGAGCAATCCTCACTAATAATAGCTTTGGCTGGCTTTGTCGGTGGAATTTTATGCAGGAATTATTTGTAGTTCATGGAAGGTAGCTTTAGGTGGTTCACTTCGCCATGCAGCTTCTGTTAATCTCCACTTTCGATATCTTCATTATCTTAGAAATCAGATGGATAGTATGCAACTCTACAATTTTTTCTAAGTGCAACCCCCCCCCCCTTAATATCTATAAGGTGAGAGAGGCAGTAAATCAGGTAAAAGAGTTACCTGGTTGAACATAATAAATTTTATTGCATCAAAAAACAATAATAGAGTAATACAAACATTCAATCGTGCGTGAAGCGCACCTCTCCGTCCAACAACGGAGTCAACTAGATCAAAAGGTAAAAAAACTCGTAACCTCCTCAAGACGGTTACCAAACAACATCAAATTAAAGCTATCAACAAAGTACAGTCTGGGATCTCAGTGTTATGGTCTTTATCTCAATGTTATGGTCTTTAGTTCAATGTTATGGTCTTTAGTTCCCTGGTTGCTTCACTTACTTGAATAGTTCCTAACCCAAGAGGAATGGTATAACTGTTACTCTCGCGTAACAGTTACCCAACCTAGTATAGACATTTAAGTTCCCTACAGACGCTCGTAGTAAACGTGGCGTCATAGTAATGTTGCAAGACCCCAATGTAACAGTAACCTACGTAACATATTAACTCTCGGTATTTGACTCGACAAACAAGGTCGAGTTCAAATACTGCAATACTCTTGAAGTGAACTCAAGCTGGGTTTCGAACCCGGGACCACAGACAATCTCTGGGCGTTCTGGTCAAAAACCTATGTTTACAAAAATATAAATTAAAAGATAAATTGGGCTCAGACCCCAAATTTAAGTGGTGACGAAAGCGACGGTCTAACTTCATGCCGCGATAAGCGCATAGCATTTGCAAGCTTCAATACAAAATAAATCAGTAATAAATTCCAAATGATAATTTTGGCAGTTTCCCCCGTGACGCCGAAATAGTAATTTTGATACGTAAGATAATATTCCCCAAGACCTAAGTCGCCGTCCTCACCTCTTGTCCACAAGCCGGTGGGGTAGTAAGTGAAGTATGATCCCGGTACGGCCAATATATATACAATACATAATTCTCAGAAAGGGGGGAGATCGAAGGAAAGGAAGGCTGAAGAACATCACAATCTAAGGGGAGGGGAAGTTCGAGACTGACATCGAAGCGCCTCGAAGCTACGCGTAGCCGGAAGCGGAACTCTTCTTTCCTTTATCTTCGGCTGGCCGGACACGTGTTCGAGCTTCGCTGTAGGCAGGCTAGGCGCGGCGTTCAGTCAGTTGGTCGTATCTTCCGAGTGCGGAGGCCGGTGATTGAGCTAGTGCCGCGTGTTGACCTTCCAAGGGCGGGTTGTCCGAGTTGGTGAGTGTTATTACATGTAAGTTGTTACATAAGTTAGTTGTGCAAGATACAACATACCTTAACTACAAGTTCAGCTTTCCATGGATACATTGTTGTATGCAATACATGGAATATATCTGCCATAATACCCAACGAATTTTCTATAACAGTAGTTATATACCTTTCTTTCTGGATTGAGTTCATGCATAGTAAAAGTTTTGAGGAAATGTTCATAAAGGCTAAGACCCCCAACTCTTATTAAATATATAACTCATTGAATTAAGAGTTTTGTGTTGTTTGCCTGTTTGAGCTTTCTATTTCTAGGTTTTAAAATCAAAAAGTGTACTTTCCAAATTCCACACTTAGATACCCACACATTTATACCAACATCTATCATTATAAATTCATAACTAGCATTTGTCAAAGCCAACAGGACTATATTAATGTTGCCCTTTTAATTATAATAATAAGACCGACTTTGAGTTTGTTTATTAATTGATATGTGACGTCGGTCCAGCGCACCTCCACAGTTAGGATAGTTATAAATCTGGTAATACTTCTATCCACTCCATTTCGTTGCTTGGGAACAAAACATCAGAATAAAACTCACATAATTTTACGTTTATACTTTTATTTATTGATGTAATCATGCTCAAAACTTAAAAGTATTCTTTCCAGAATTTCCCTAAGCTTACTCCATCACAAAAAACAGATCTAGACAGGAAACTAGTAGATAAAAAGATAGATGCTTCAAAAGAGGTTACGAAAAAGCTTATACGGGCCAAGGCTGAATTGGTTCTTAACAGAGACGTAGTTGACTACTACTTTAATATTGTGGCTGCCGAAATGCGTAGAATGAACGATGAGCAGCGAATTTTGCGGAGAATCTTATCAATGAGTGAGTTTTCCTTGGAATGTTTAACAGTCTTACTGAGTTTCCTCACGTAAACACTCCCAACATGACATTTCCCCTTTACTATCAAGGTTTATATAGCTATCAAGGCAACTACAGAGAAGTTGTTCAAAATTATTTTTCCACTCCCGAGTGTGAATCTAGCCCCGCGAATTATTATTGAAGTATTAGTATCTATTCAGGATCATAAATTCTGTAAACATGCTTTTAGTAAGTGAATGTAGTCCTATTCCAATTTACCATTTTGTTTTATTAAAATTACATGTATTTTGTAAATACATGCATTTCTTATTTTTACTACTATTATGTATTTCTTACCTTCATGTACTCCTCTCTCAGCACTTCAAATATCGCCTCACATGTCTTGGGTATGAATTTTCCGAGGGATTGCGGAGATATAGCCGTCGAAAACTTTAAGTCTTCCAAAGATCTTCCGGTTGTGAGAAACCTAAGCGTTTATATAAGTCTTTGCTCTACTGGTATTGCTTACCACTATGTCCTGTTTGTAAATTAAAGAATTACCTAGCGATAGAAGTCTTTAAAAACACTCAGAGCTCATATGAAAATAAGTTGTATAATCGTCCATAGAGTTTAATTCAAGTTCACGCAAAAAACGAGTTGTCTGAAAATGTGAGTATTTGTTTTAACAATCGTTTGGACCCTAAGTTCTGTCGTTGTGTCTACCTTACTTAATAAGCCCTCAAAAATAAAACCAAAGCCCCAGCAGTAATTTTTTAGACAGTTTTACGACCTCATAGGAAAAATAACATCAATTAACGAGAAAAAATGAGTTTTCTCAATATATGCTCCAACGATTTTGATTAAAATTCTTATTTAGGCGTTGATTAAGATTATAAATAAACTGGCTATTTTCATTTTCCCATGAAAATGAATTTTACGGTACTCTACAGAAGCGTTAATTTACGTATCTCCACAACTATTTGAGATACTTAACAACTTATCATTGCAAAATTGTAGGACTATTAGAAATAAAAAACTTTTATTTGACATATATTTTTATAAAAGCAACAGTTTCTGAGATATTTGCAAATATATTAATACAATATTTTAAGCTTTAGTTGTAAACATATACTACTTAAGTCTTAACGCAATAATTCTCCAATTCTACAGAGTAATTAAATATAGGTAAGTATCTAAAAAAGTATGTTGTTTTTCTTAAACCTGTTAGGAGAAATGTTTGTACAGCAATGATCTATCTCCATTTTAGACTCAATAGTCAATATTTACATTTTTTTATTGGTCAAAATGTATAAATGGATGATTAAATATCCATGCGATGACTTGAAGATGTGCAACACCTAATAAAATGTTAAAATTTTAACCGGAAATAGAAATTTTAATACGAAGTGTTGACTCTTGTGGACCCAATAGTAATCTTTTTTATTGGTCCAAACATACTAATGAGGACATTAATTCTTTAAAAATAAAAATATAAGATTTAAAACAGAAATGTTGATGAATCTTGACGTTTCATGAATCTCTAGTAACACAATTTTCATAAATTGGAACATGTAAAGCAGATCCCAGTTTTCAAGCTGTCAGAAAATGGTTCAAATACCATTTTATTAAGGTCTTTAAAACATTAAATTGTTTGAAATGCTCTTAGGGGGACAAAGATGCACCTCTTTTCTCATTGATTCTATATCATTGTATATTATTTTATTCGTGTTCTTATGTGGAGTGGTGATGATACAATGTACATTATTCCGTTCAGAAATCTTACGAGTTTATAGAAAGAGAGAGAAAGTCTGTGCGGTGCGTCATATGTTTTTGCATAATAACAACAGAGATCAATGGAACCAAGCGAGGCACAAGACTCCAAGGGTGAAGCAATCACCAAATAAATTGAAGCCTCAGCAGTCCAAATATTATTCAGACTTCAATCTCCAATTCAAGTATTCCTAGTTTCTGCCTTAGTGCATGCTAAGGATTCCCGTCAAAACTTTCACACAGCTCTGGCCACACACGACATTGGTTTTTCAAACATATTTTATTACGGAATATTTTGTTCTAGATCTCCGGCTGAAGAATAATATACATCCATTCAATCTGCAAACTTTCGGTTATTTAGTCTTACAAGTCGATACATCAGTCACTATAAAATTCAATGTACAGTTATGCCAGCTTGGTCTTAAGTTATATGGATTTTGGCAGCTTGAATAAATGAGGCAAGTGATTTTCTCTCCCCAAAAACGATAATATATATTTTTTCAAGATCATACCACTATACGGATACAGGAATATATGTTAAGAACTTCCATTGAAATAACACAATACATTTGAGAAGTCAGAACAAATGGCCACACATCGCTTCTAAATATTGGAAAAAAAATAAACATTACTTCTAAAATACATAAAGTTCGTGCCTGAGATTGAAACCCTTAGACACATGGAAAATATTGATAAACAAGATGACCAGAAATATAATATGCCACACCACCTTGTTTTCAAGTGGAAAAGTTCTACAATCAAGACTCGGGTAGTATTCGAAGTATCGGCCAAAATAGATACTAGCTTCAGCTTAAATGATAATATTCTTGTCAGCCCTGTGGCTCATTATTATTTCTGATTTACAATTATCAGGTTTCATATACATCAGATACATTTACATCTGACATATAAAATATTTATCATCAGTTGAGGATTCATCCCAAATACAATTTTTACAGTTCATCATTTGGCGAGAAAGGCCGCAAACACAACTAGCAACCCAAGCACACACCAATATAAAATATAGAGCTTCAGCCACACAATTTAAGCTACAAGATGCTTGAAGCAACCTGATAAAGATGAAGCCTAAACCCTTCCCAATTGTAGCCTCGTTTTTTCTGCGAGATTATTACGTGGATAAATGCATCTTTGTTGTTGAGAACCTAGAAGATGACCGTATAATTTGATTGCAACCTAAAGAGCTTCCCAGTTATGGATGAATGACTCTCAAAAATTGGTGAACGAATAGTGCTAAGTTAATAACTAAAAATTAATTCTTTGCTACAGGATACCCAACATACCTTAATCATTTTAGAACTCTAATGAACACTTGTCACATCTCATCGCTGAAAAGGGAGTTATCACCAACTATTTTATTTGATAAAGATATTCTATATCTTTAATCCTAGGTCCTCATCTTTCCTGTAGTGATTTTGTTCAAAATATATATTCAAAAACTATATCAAGAAGGCTGAAACGGATGGCTTGTTAGCACCAACACTCTTTAAAGAATGGCAATATATATTTAAATCAATATTCTGCAATAGTTTATATCGGTATGTTTCGATTTGTGCTTACCCAAGCTGTCCCAAAGAATAAACAAATTAATGGATTATCTTATGCCTCAGTCAGGCTTATAGGAGTTACATTTACATAGGATCGAACAAAAAAGAAGACAAGACAACTGTTAAGTTATCTGGGCCAATTCAATTGGTTTTGCATGAAGATAAGTGTCTCTTCCAAGTTTGGAAATTTGAGGAGCTTCATTTCGTTCACAACTTCTAACGAAGAAACATAATTAAATCTAATGGATTAATGTAAATATAAACCATAGATTGCTTCACTTTTCTATGAAGAAATACATAAAATTCTTCTTCCTTCTTACAATCATCTACCTGGACTGATAATCAATGTAGAACAATTGAGGTAGCATTATGCCTCTCTTCATCATTTGATAGTGTCATTTCGTCAACGATTATGGATTCCGAGAATTAAACAAATCTCTAAGAAATCCACTCAGTTCAAATCTTTAATAAATCCACTCAATAATGTTCATCATGTCAGAAGGAGAATACTGTTGCTTCACAGCAAGTTATGTAAGGTATCTCAAAGGATCGCATATCTCCATAGAATATAGTCACCAACGTGAATATCGATTATCGTGGTAAAATCTTATTATTATTATTATTATTATTATTATTATTAGCACCGCGTCTTACTACCCATTCGGGTTTTACGCACTTACGCTAATGTGTAATGGTTGGGTGATTGTGAGATGAAATGAAGGACATACAGTTTAAAGTGAAATCTGAACCACCGTGGAGACCTGGCATTACTCACATTCACAAGATGTCTTGTCAGAGGTGAGTGGTAAAATCTTGATAAGGGAAGCTACCAAATGCAGCAAGATAACAATAATCGCAGACAGCCTTATTCATATGCCAGGATACGAAAGCCATTCACATAGAAGTGATATCAAATCTCACCATCAGTGGTTTCATAGCAAATATGGGGTGCTTTGTATTTCGCAGAAAACATACCTCTCATATATTTAATTATAATGACACTAATGTTTTGGAATCTATAAGGGACTAAACAAAACTCCTTTAAGACTACAACTAAATAATGAACTTCTCAATCTAGCAGCTTTATTGGGTATAACGTGACATTAATATCCTTCAGCAGCCCTACACTATGGTGATAATTGGGTGGCGTCAAGTAAATCCATCAAGTACCTCTTGTAGCATTTGGCTACAATTGAAGAAGAGATAAGTCAGAGACATAAACAAACGTACCCCATTTCACCATCCCAGCGCCTCTGGAAAACAGGTCGGAGGAACAACAAACATGACCGAGCTAAACGAGCCTTGTGATCAACTGATCGAGCCCATAAAGATTCAAACCGCACCCACTAGAGTTCGCTTCAGACCTAAACATTCCAAAGAACTAAATCTAGGAAGAGAGGCTAGTCCTACTCTACTCCAGAACATTCCGGTCATTTGGAGTTGGTTGTAGAAGCAAATTGTTGTTACGCGCATTCCCCCCTTTGTGTGACCCTAATGTGTTCCCCCTCCATGATCCTCACCTTCCATGCTCTCTGGGTTTGCTTGTATATATAGCGCTGGGATGGAATATGTCCGGCACTTTTGGACTTGGCTTTACAATGTGAAGTACGTATCCGTGCCTACATATATTTAAAAATTTAAGAACTAATTTCTTTTCAGCTTAATTATATTTTATTTTTGTAAACTTTTTCAAAATTATCATTTTAGATTTTCATAATTAATTGTTAAAATAAGTAAATTAATAATCGTTAAAATATCATAGACCAATATTAAATTTCACGATGTTGGTCAAAGATTGGGATATCGTGACTTAGGTTTATTTTGGTGAGATTGATATTTGTTGGAATATTACCATTTGCTTGACATAGAATTCATTATTATGAGGTCTAATGTTTTAGTTTGATATAATTGATTTATTTAACGAATTTTTGCTCTAATGGGAAAAGTTTATCTTGTTGTTTTATAGTACTCTTGCAAATTTCTAGTCTCTTAATTTTTTCGTGTAGATTTATTCTTGTAAAATGGGCATAGGAATTGACATCTTTATGATGGTAGAATTCTCGACGACTCACCTTTTTCAAATAGTGGTTTATTTACATGATTACATATTATGAGGTAGTTATAAATTTTGTATATTGTTTTTAAACTAGGGCCAATTTAACAAACTTTAGAAGAAAGTTCCTTTCGTCTATCATTAACAATTGTGTTTATGCCATCATATATGGTTCTACATGTTACTAAACATATACATATAATTAATTAAATTTTTAATGAATAAATACAAACAAAGGCATCTTTTTTCTTTCTTATGAATAGTATAAATACTCTTATGATAGTTTTTAAGATTTGTGTTTACTCTTCCTTTTTTGGTTATTTATATACTATTGGGGATGGACATTAAACTATCATTCCCGCAACTAGATTGATTTGAGTGCTCTGAGTTTTCAATGTTTTTCTCAGACATTCGAAACAATTAATCAAGCGACCAACTTTAATTGTGTTCATAATAATTTTTCTATTTGAGCCTCCAATTTTGGATTTGTTAGGTAAAGGAGGTTACACACTTTCGATAAGTAATGAGAAATAACATTTTTAAATTCAAAAATCTTAGCACTTTAACAACACAACTTGAGGCCTATCACAATTCACAACCTTTGGGTAAGTTTGCGGACGACTCTAAGGAGACAAGCATATATCACACCTTATTATTTCCTGATAAGCAAACCTTTTACAACATTGCCTGCTTATGACTATACGTCCTACGTTGTCAACCGTCTAACCTGATGGTAATACCGTGCCTGCAAACACTAACCCAATATTTTTTTCAAAGATGATCGAATGGATAATATGTGAGCTCCCTCCAACAATGGCGAAATTGGAACAACAATTTTCCTAATTTAATTCCTGGTATGGTAATAATATGGGACGAAAAACCTTTGCACCAACTCATTGGAAAATAGGAATTGTACAATAATTTCTGTCTGTAGATGATGGACTGACACGTGTTGTATCTGTACGCACTACCAGTGGATCAATTAGGAGACCAACTCATAAACTATTTGTTATTCTATTTATAAACCAATGTTAGTTTTAAGATAATAAAGTTTGATTATGTTGATACGATGTAATTGTTAATCTAAGACCACAATTGATTTTAAATAATCATACTACCACCTTTCTAATGCATTTTTAATTTATTCAATCCGATTATATGAATTCGTGCAATTTTTGGAAAAGGCTGGACATATTTTCTTATATTCCTAACAATATTTGATTAAATAGGGTGGGATAATGCTCCAGATTTAGTTGACGCACCTCTTCTCTTAATGAGAGTACTATTGTTGATTTCTATCATCATTTGATTGGTTTTATTTAATAAATAACAAATACCACATTCATTATTGACAATGACGTTCAATTTGAAATAAAGTGGCGTTCCAACAATCAATTGTAATAATTAAATATGGTTGATGCAAGGATGACTATTGTTTATGTTATGCTCGTTATTGGCACTCCTAACGGGAAATGTTGGAACTAAATATATTATATAGTTGAGGTTAGTAGTCATATTGTATTCTAAAATATGTATACAATAGCATTTGAGGACGTGGTTGCGTCAAAACACAACACAAAATCCCACGGAAGACCACTATTGAATAGACAAGGGAATAAAGGACAAATTATAAAGATAGCTCTGGGGATGTAAGTATTTTCATTTTCTGTAGAACTCGCAGTTTCATTATGACTCCTTTGTTAAATATAAACATTCTTTTGGTAGGGTTGTTGGGTTTTATATGTAAATGTCGGGAGGAGAGAAGAGTTTTACTCTAACATGAAGTAATAAATGTTCAATATGCGCAAGAGGCAACAAGTAAGAGAGTTTAACATGCTTAGTTGTGTGGTTCAGTGGAGGATGGTATTCTTTAGGATTTAATAACTGAACCGAAAGCTGTTCAGAGAGTCGACAATTCACCTCTAAAATAATACAGTTGGAAATTTATACTAATGTACATTATGGGAAAAAAGCTCAAGAACAAACACAAATATCATTTATTAGACACGTATACGAAACTAAAACACTGGTTATACTGCACACAGCTACACGATGGGTGAGCCCCCTCTCCAAAATGAAGCAGTATAATTAAAGGTTTGCGGTCAACTGGGGTATCTCCACAACCGGTCGAATAAACACTTCTCTACCAGAACAGGAAAAGGGGGAACGAAGATAATCCTAAAATGAGAAAATGGTCAAGTGGCCTGAAATCTTGGGGTGTATCCAAACAATAAAAACGGCCACAGCTGCATGAACTAGATTCATTAATCAAAAACACCCCCAAAATATCACACTGCCGACAATCGTAATAATCATATGACGATGTAATAATAATTACTTGGATGTTTTAAATATGCCAATAGTTCTTGTTGTATCCAGCCCAGAGAACCATGAAAACATGTCATCTTTTTATCACCATCATTACTCGACTATAATGTTATAAATATAAAAAACAACGATGTTAACACCAATATGCTATAAATTTATTATTCTGGTATAAAATGTCTACTTGCTAAATATTTATTTTCTTCCAAAGTATATGTTTTCTAATTTTCACATAAATTTGTCTATTAGCCTTTATTGGATACCATTATTTCAAATATGTAAGATATATTTCATTCAAATACTTTTATAGCCTTTCTACCTCCAACTAAAACTTGATAAAGCTATTAAGTGTAAACTTTAAGGACAATAAGTGTTCGAAACTATTGTTTGTTTTTTAATCTGGACACTTTTTTTCGTTGACTAAATAAATATTTTTTAAAAGCTGTAAGTTTCCTTATGAATTCCTGTGTTTTCTTAGATTAGTTTATTTTAATAAATTGGTTTAAATGTTATAAACGACACCCGCAGATGCTCAATTTTCACATATAATTTATTTTAAGTCAATATAAAGAAGACTAAGTGCGTTCTATTAATTAATAAGAATTATTTTGAGACTCATCCTCCACCGATAGTGATGTTTCAGTATTTTCCTTATCTAATGTAACATTGTGTTTACGGGATCGTAAAATGCCCCAATATGTGTAGCTACTTTGTAATATTCCTCTTCAGGACGTTAAATATTAGGTGTGGCGTGAGATTTATTAATAATAAAAGTAAAATCTGTTCAAAATATATCTATTATTAGTTTATTTGAACATAATATTAAAATTCTATCATTAATATGAAGTCATGGGTCATTATCTGAAATCACACGTAGTAATATCGGCGCGAGATACCTGGGTTTCCACGGTGTGGTTTATTCCTAAATTTTAGTTTTGCGTCTTACTAACTGTTCGGGTTAAACGCTTTTGTATTAATTACGTTAGTTTTTTTTTAGGAAAGAGGAAAATAGTATCTATAGGAAGTACATTCACATTTGCGTGGAAAAAGATTAGAAAATAATTTAGTAAAAAAACTACTCAGTACACCCGGCTGAGAATCGAACCTCAAGCAGTCTAGTATAATACGAGAGTAGCACGTTAGACCATGCGGCCACCATACCGGATTATGGTGAGTTGGATTAATAAAAGTTAGCTTAGAATCCCGGATACGAAATAATCGTGTTAGAAGCACAAGGTCCCAACAAAGATTGGCGTGAGCTAACGGAGGAGAAAATTAACCTCGAATAAGATATATGACCTCTAGAAACTTCTACGTACAAAGCTTTGAAATCCTTCTACATTACGATCCCTTATTTATTTACAAAGAGGACTCCAAACTGTCTGTGTAAGATAAGGATGGAAGAGTGATGAGATACTGTGCAATACTAAAGCAAACAGAATATAAGAATATATTATAAATTGAATACCATAGCTCAATAAATGTATAAAATGATGTGAGTTTAAAAGACTGATAGAACAATAAAATTATACTGTACTAAATTATAACACTTTTTTATTATCAAAGGCCTTGTTTAGATTCTCATTCATTTAACATACTATATTTAATTTATTGTTTTTCATAGTGCTTTCGATAAGCTAAAGATATTGCACTCAATCGAGTAAACGAGCAATATCCATCAAGGTCATGTGTTATTATATGTTATACCATGAGCTATAACAATAATTAAAAATAAGAATTACATTAAAATACTCTCCCACATTATTAAAATTGCTGACGTCAATAATATAAGTGGTTTCACACAAAACTAAATGAACAACAAATATAGAAAATCGTTTCCCACCGATAGTTCTTTCCTCGTCCATTATTTCACAAGTTCTAACTTGACTACATGAGTATATTATTTCAGGTGTATCTCAGATACTCTACTTTACGTCAGTGTTTCTGAAATAGTTTAATACCGCACATTTATCTCCCTAGTTTTGACAAATTTTAACAATAGGCGACTATAAATGTTTTCAAATATGAAAATAATGTGTGAACATTTGTAAAAATAGGATATTAAACAACACAAGCTAAAATTCCAAAAAGAATTAATTGTGAAACAAGAATGTATATATAATTACACCAGTTTAAGAGTAATATCACCATTTTCACATGAACTATAAACCTTCAATAAAATATTATTTACTACCATACAGTTGGTGAAACTATTTTATGCTTAGTGAAAGTCACATAGTGTTCATGACAAACAGAGTATATAGCTCCCAGTATAAAACGTACAGTTTGTTGACCCGGAAAGTTGGCATGCATAATTTGTTTGTTTCCACTGTGTAAAGCCTATTTAATAAGACCGCGGTGGAGTTCGCAATGATAAGATTTTAACGTAAACATTGAAACAATGTATTAATATATGTTAACTTACGTCAAAAACTTTCTTCGTCACTTAAATGTATTTTATTTTCACGTAAAAAACAACATTCACGAATAAAAGAGAACATAAATTATAATAACTAGGATTTGATAATTGGAGAACTTAATTTGTATGGCTCAAAAATGGAGCAGTCGATTGTAAAATAGGAAGTGTGCCACTAAAATCGTATAGCAGAGGAAATAATTCATATATCTATTTTCTATAATTGTGATTTATAACTGCAAAATTTGAAATTATACTTCAAATAGAACTAAATGAAAATAAGAGAATTTATTATTGAATATTTCTGTTGAAGTATTTTTCACTAATTAATAAATTTTAAAGTGTTAAATATAAAGATGTGTATTCTCAATTTTGATCATGTTCTAAATAATTATTACTCGTGATACCAATGTGCATTTAAAATAACGTATGAAGGACAAAATTTCGACAAATAGTATGTGAAAATAAATAAAGGACCAGAGCATGAAATATGTTTTGATTAATCAGAAGATCAGAAAATGGATTTGACATGTTATTTTTATTTCGTTGCACTTCTTTTTAATGCAAAATACATTACGAACAATTATATCCTAAAAGAAGTGCAGCCCTTATCATCACAGACTCAAGAAACATTGAGTAAAACAACAACATCATTGATACATTTAATACGTGATAACTCTGTATGTACACATGGTCCCATCGTAGTTATTAAACACACAGATGTTGATGTTAAATTTATTGATGGTTTTCTTCATCACGTACAACACAATAACTTACAACCCCTACTAGTTCAAAATGACACGCTTCTACCAGAACAAGAGGAAGCTCTCGATAATGCCGGTAAAAGTGAAGTTTTTATTTATCTTATAGACAAGCTTGAAGAAAACTGCTTTGTAAACTCTGCATACCCGATCTATGAATTAAATATGTGGAACAGTAGAGGATATTTCTTTATAATCATAACGAGTGTGGTTTCTGAAATATATCTCTATATTGAAAAAGTATTTAAACAGTGTTGGGATGAGTATAAGCTCATGAATATTCTTGTTTTATTTTCACTGCCAGATACTACTTGGGTAAAATTTCAATCTCCAAGGAAACTGGTAAGTCCTGGAAATGTCCAAGTGCTCACTTACAATCCATTTAGAGGTATCCAGAGAACTTATTAGGCTACCTGTAAATAAATGGAAGAAAATGTTGCCTTCGGAGAAGTTGCGAGACCTTCATGGTTACCCCTTGAAAGTCTGCATTGCCCCTCATCCCCCAATAATTTTTGAGAACATCGATTCAAACGGTAAGAAAACATTGAAAGGTACTAATGGACATTTGCTATCAGCAGTTCTTAAACACATGAATATGACTCTAATAACTATACCTCCAATTAAAAATATAAATAACTGGGCGTTTCCTTACGATGACGAAACATCTTCATTAGATATATTCATCAATGGAATACCAGATATAGATGGATTATCGACAAGCTTTGTAGCAGCTAAATTAGATGCAATGACATATCCTCATGATTATGAAGTATATACCTGCCTTGTTCCGAAGGCACAGCTGATACCCAGATATATGAATCTAATCCTACCTTTCAGAGAAGAAACTTGGTGGATCTACTTTGTTACATTTGGTGTCGTTGCGATTGCTGGTAAATTACTTATTACATTCAACACTCGACATGGAGATGACGCAGCAGACAGAAGTGTACTACTGGAAACGTATCAAGTCATCGTAACTGGCGCCACAACAATATTGCCAATACATACGCCACAAAGATTTTTCTTGTTGCTATGCTTGATATATAGCCTAATCATGAACAATGCTTACCAAGGTTCCTTGACAAGCTATCTTACTCAACCTAAATACTACCCGGATGTCAACACATTAACAGAGTTAGAGGAATCAACGTTTAAATTGGTCATGAACTACGATCCAAATATAATTTCAAAAATTAAATATATTAATATGGATATGTCTTTGGTGGACAGATTTATATTCAAGATTATATTTTCTACCAATATGAGTAAAAATTTGCAGGACGCAGCTTTCCATCGTAATGTTAGCCAATTCACAGGATCATTCTTGGGTACCTATCAAATAAATCAACGTAAATATCAAGATAACGGCAGACCATTGCTTCATCTAATGAGAGAATATCTTCATGCTAGTCCGGTTGTATTCAGGGTAGCAGAAAACTCCCNATCATTCGTTGGTACCTATAAAACAAATCAACGTAAATATCAAGATAACGGCAGACCATTGCTTCATCTAATGAGAGAATATCTTCATGCTAGTCCAGTTGTATTCAGGGTAGCAGAAAACTCCCCTTATTTAGATAGATTGAATTCTCTGATCGCCCGTATTATTCAAAGTGGATTGTATAAGTAATGGAGAGATGATGTTCTTTCCTCCTACATAGCCTACATACGTCGCTTACTCACATGAAACCGTTAAGTAAGTCACATTTGCAGTCAGATTTTTATATTCTATTCTTAGGTTTAATTTCAAGTTTGATATTATTTCTAGTAGAAATATTTTTGTTTTTATTAATTAGGCATTTGGGATTGCAAAACTCAAGTATGTACAGAGACATTTTTGAATTGAGGAAGTGACACTAAAAGGTTGATATGATATGTATATAAATTTCCGTTAATTATTCGCGGTATGTCGGGAGATTAGTGGACTGTGATTATTGAAGCGTTTTAATGGATAGGTTAATACTTAAAATGTACTGTATTAAACGTGATCTCTTAATATTTAACATATGGTTCAGTAGAATTTTACATTCTTGTATACATATAACTGATCAGAAATATCTAAAGCCAAGGTTTTTTTTCGACATATGATTAAATTAATATTTTATTTTATTTTAACACTTCGTCCTACTATCTGATCAGGTTGTACAGACATGTACTAGTTAAATTAATGAGTTAAAGATGAAGTTCAAATTTATAGTAAATGTACTCACATATACGTGAAGAGATAGTGGTAAAAGTTTATAAAAAAACCCTTCAATATTCCTATTGCAATTCGAACTGCTTTCTCCCTGTCATCATCAGTCTAGCCCTAACACGAGAGTGAAACCTTATGGCATATACCATGGTTCTACTGTCTGGGTTGAGGCTTACACTTGAATTGATCTTGTTTATTTATTGCAATCACGGGGTTGCGTGGAATCGTTAGAAATATTTATCTTAATATTATATTAAAGTTATGATTATTATTATAATGTAAATCTAATATAATATATTTGTTTGAGTTATATTTGAACCTTTTGGCCATTAAAGCGAGGGTAAAGGCAGATCAGCGACACCTAGGTTGAAAGCAAGTTAAACGCTAGAGACCAATCTGACCAGTAATATCATAGAGTCAGTGGTATTAAGGGACTTTCCGTGCCCGGTTGTGTTCGCTTTGTCTGGAGACATTATAAATACTGCGCTTCTGAATTATTAAATCAAGATTGTGTCTGTGAAAGTGTTGATCTTTAATCAATTACCCATATATTGTTAGTTTTTAAAAGGAACAATGACAGTGCCGTCTATGGAGGCGCACAATACCGAATCAGATTTATTATTAATTGATTTATTCAAGTATTCAACTAATATATTTATTATTTAGTTATATTAATACATAATTATACATTCAAATATAATAAATGATGGTTTGTCAGAATGTTTGTAGATTAGTTTGTTAACTAAATTGAGGGGCTTAACTTCATATATAAGGGAGTCAAATAACAATCTAATTCACTATTGATAGCATAGGCGCTTTTACAGGTTAATGTTTAGACAGTATATTTGCATTGTATATATCAATTTACAAAATAATAGTTTATTTGTGTGCTAATATTAAGAGAAGAACTTTCCAAAGTTTGATGACATTTGACATTTGAATTGATGACTCGTCCGACATTTGCGGGGAAAGCATAGATTCTTACCCATAACAGATTCATTCACAATGATAAAATGATCACACAGTTTTATATTTATTTTGGAACGATCTTGAAAACATATCAAAGGACAGGAAATTTTTCAACCCTCGTTTGAGTAGATGAAAAATTCTATATTGTATATACATTTTTTATTGAGATTTGAATGGATGATGCCTAACCTATGAAATAAAATGTGAGTGGATACTTGGTGTCACTCATCAAACAGAAAAATCCATATATAATAAAAAAACTGTCTTTTTAATAAAAAAATTCAATAACGAGTTGATTTAAAGCTTGTTTTAAATCAAAATGTGAACATTGTAAGCTTCATAAAAATAAAACTCTAAACTGTGTGTGTATTTTTCAACTTTTCAAATACATGGATTCATAATTTCATCGCCTAGTTCAGCAAAACGAGTTTCATTGTCTGTGTCACAAAAAAAATGAGTTTTGGAACTTAAGAACTGGTTAAGAGAATTTTTGGAACAATAATAAAACCCATCGTACCACCATCTGAATGACCTGTTATCTAAACTGACATATTTGAGCGATATATTTTCCCAATTACATGTGCTCAGCGCTAGTGTGCAAGGCCTAGATGACAATATTCTCACAGCCACAACCAACCTAACAGCGTTAAAAAAAAGCTTCAAATTTATCTTAGAAGAACAATTAAACTTTAAATGTTTCCAATATTAGATAGATTTAATACAAGCAATGAACTATATCACCTCATACGTAAATATCTTGCAGCACCGGTATAATATTTTGATAAGTTTTTCTCATCGCTTTCTACACAAATAATCGACCTGGTTAAAGATTCTTTTGAGAATTACAGATGTTAAAATATGACATAAAATAATGGGGAAAAGGAAATGGCCCGTAGTTCTAGTGGTTTCAGCTTGAAAGTGAAACACTGGAGTAGGCCGATGCACTCTTTTTGGAGTTACAATTAGCAACAACAGCGGCATATACTTCTACATTTTTTCAGGACATATTGTTATAAACAGGGATTTTCAGTTCTGACAGATTAGCAAAGCTAAGGATGTATTTATGTTTATTAGATGAGAATTTTGTTGTCTCAAATGTGTCCTAATGTAAATGAGATTACTCAAAAACTAAAAAGCTCACGACTCTCATTAAACAATATATTTTGTGAATATTTGTTGTTGTATATATGCATTGTTTTATACTTTCTGGCTGTCTAACTATCATATTATAAAGTAATTGTGTTTTATGTCAGGCCTAAGCCACTTCTAGGAGTATATCTGTTTGTTTTTGGAGGTATTACTTATAATTTAGAAATTACGTTGTGACGTGAGCAAATATTAATTCTGTAAATGCAGCCCAGATAAAAAAGGTTGGGAACCATTGCCTTAAACCAAGCGGCCGCCAGAGCAGGTCTATAAATAATTGATTAATTCAACTACTATAATTATTAATGAATGTTTGTTGAATAGTTTGTCAACTAGAGCGGAGGTGGATGACTTAATATATAAAGGAGTCAAATGACGATTTAATCCTCATTGGTAGTATAGGCGTGCGTACAGTGGACCGGGTGTGCCTAAAGTCTAGGCTGTATATTTGGGTTTTAACTGAACCTCATTATATGGCTTAGTGCTTCAAACACAGTTACAGGCATTATAAACTACACCACATACACTGAATTGAGAATTATTAAATGATCAAAACTAATTTGATTTTGTCACTTTCGATTAATTCAAAAGTTATTTCATCTTTAATGTAGGCTATATATTATTAAGTAAACTTTAGTTGTTGAATAATATTAAGAAAACAGTTTGGTTATGTATCATTCTATTGTTTAAATAACTCAAAAATTGTATATATAATTGTAATTTTGACTTCTTTCTTTCGCTATTTTAATCGACACATAATCATTACATTGAGCATGTTTTGTGTTGAACACCTCCCGAGATAAGGCCTTAAGATTATGCTGGAATTGTTAATACCCCTATTTGATACACCTTTGTTGCACCTCTTGTAAGTAACGTACCACTGCTGGCACCCAGGTGGGGATGGAACTACATGAACACGGGTTTAGCAGAATATCGGACGGCACTCTTTCAGGAATTATTGAACACGGCAAAAAATATGTTCATAAGGACAATTTGTGTGGTTTAAGTTTTAACATCCCCAACCTGTTACTTCCCATATATTATTATATTGTGCATACTCTAATGAACTGTATGGTGCACTCCTATGATTATTGTACTGAATTAAATATAATATATTTAATAACCTATCTATAACAAGTATCATATAAACCTAAAAATACATACCCACAGCATTTCTATGCTTTTATTACAAAATTAAAATTACGTTCTTCGTTAGTTTACAAATTTAAAAAACCCTACTATATTCAATGTTAATAGAACTCGTAATTTCACTATTTGTAACAACCGGAATACCTGGCCTGTCTAAATATTTTGATTTTTTTTTGTAAAGGTGATTTTCTACACAGTATATTCAAGAGTGAGTTCATTCTTTTTATTACACTCTTCGCTTAGATTTATATGGACTGTACGTAAATGAGGATCCTCAACTATAGGGTGTCCATCAATTTTTTAGGGTATCCGTACACGTGTGTGATCATAAAAGAAAGTAATTGATGAGTGAAACGTTATAGAGACTCACCTAAACCACAAAGATTTAAATTTGTTTTATGTCGTATTATTGTTTATGAGTATATATATTTAAAAAATGTAAAGTATCACTTAAATTAAATAAATTTTAAAATTAAACACTATTTACCACTTCTTCAATTAATATTCTTAACAACCTAATTTAATTTCCTATTTTTTCCTATTTCACAACAAAAATAATTTCAAAACACAATGAGCAATGAAAATAAAAATATTCATAATAAAATTTTAAAAAAATATTTTATTTTATCCACTGAAAGACAGGAAACCTTTCAAAATGAGACAAATAAGAACACCGACATTTAAATAGTATCTTTTTTGATTTTTGATTTTCATATAGAAGCACGTTCTTCAGATCAAACAGTCAAAATGAAGCCAAAAAATATTTAAACTAAATAAAACACTTAACAGTAACTATTTAAACTATTTACAAAGAGAAATTAGTAAATTTAATTAAATAGCTGATTTATTTTATAATATGATCAATAACAAAAAACATTTTTTGGATATATTGAAGAGTTCGAAAATGCATCTATTTTCATAGATAGATAGGTGAAGGATGATATAAAAACGTTATTGTATGACAAATAGTTCAAGTGTACTTAGGTTTTTTTTTCAAACTGCTGTAGGTCTTTTTTTGTTTAACGCCTTTACAAAATGTATACAACAAAAGATACAGTACTTTTTATTTGTATTTAAGTATTTTATTGAAAAAATTTCTCATCATTTGAATATTTTATTTTAATTTCTGATGTAAAGCTGAGGAAATTTGCCCAATGTACGTTGGGCTAGATGCTTTTGTACCTTGGGCAACATATTTGTACAATTCGATATCTTGTTTATCTGTGTTGTTAGAGGTTACATTATTTACTAGACCAAACTAATAAAGTGTATAACAATTTTATTTCAATATACAGTAGTATAATAAAGTCTTAAATTCAATAAAACTAAACTAAAATATTATTAAAAATATCTTGCTTAAATGTTTGTGGGACAAATATAAAAAGTTCAATAGAGGATATAGAGGCCTACAGTAAAATAGTATTTAATTATTTAACATTTGTAAAAGGTGACCTGGAATTTAATGATAAAATCTTTTCTCTTCATGGCATATATTCAAGAACTGTTAATATTAGCATCTATAAAAAACTATTTCTTTTTGTTTTTACTATATAAATATTTGATTGGTTTAGATAAAAAAATTAATTCCATTAAAATTTTAAAATAACTTCTATTTCCCATCTTCCCCTTATATTCCACCTTCATTAAACATTAATACAAACAAAAACCTTAATTAAAAGAATTAAATCATACAATTGTGCTTAATATGTCTTATAAAATTCGTAGCTATGAATGAAAATTTTTATTTTTTAAAACCAGGATTAGAACCATATTTAATTTGAGTTAATTTGTGTGTCTTCAAAAATTATGTAAGCTACTAATGAATGCTGTAAGATCTAAGATCAACACCAAACACTAACTAAAGTCACTGTCGTACTGAGCCACCAGCTGTTGTAGGAGCTGGGAGATTCATTATTATGTCTCCTGTTGAGAATGCATACAAATCTTCTTTGTGTAACAAATATTTACTGGTTGTCGAAGGAATTCTCTTTAAACACTTAACATATAAATCACTACTAGCCCTACAGCACTTAAAAATATCTACAACATAATAATAGGCATCATTTTTAGCACCTAAATTTGTTATACAAAATCCCCCTTTGAAATTATTTCTCCATCATAATTATCACAGATACCATTAGGGCCTATATCCTCTGTTCATGGTTTGGAACACTTTATCCCACTTTTAATCCTTGACGTCTAAAAAGGAAGCGTGTTTTATGTAAATATACAACTAAAGCATAAGCTTATATTGCTAAGGTAGTTATTAATATACATGTATATTAAATAATTAATTAAAAAACCACATTATAAGAATAATTAGGGTTCATATGGACATGGCTTTGCACCGAGGCACAGAGAAGTAAAGAAAAGAACCACAGCCACTAGGTTAAACGTGTTGCACCCCTCTCCGAGGTTTTATTCCTCCAACGTTGAGATCGCTAGGTGCGATCACCAGTGACTACATCGCAATCAAGTGAACAGTTTTTAAACGACTCACTTTAAACTCGAATGTACTAGAAGGCGTATACAAAATATGAGCTCCTCGAGTTAACCTGTAGACTGGCGGTTACCGAGCAAGCTTCAGGTAGTACCCTCCCCCGTCTATACTACAACACCCCACCGCCAATTCAATAAGTAAAACAATCCTGCCACACAAATTAATTTACTCTGACTGCACATTACAAAGTGAACTTGAAACACGATGGTTGGACCTCTTTTTTTTTTAACTAAGAGACTGGCAGTCAACTGTAATTATTTTTTAAGGAGCACTGAAGAGAATTGCAGACGTCTATAGAGATAAAATTTATTTAAGAAGTTATTAGATATTTTTAAATATTGTTTTCACATAAATAAGAGTGAAAGTTCTGACCAGTTAAATAATTTTAATTTTAATTATAAAGTGTTATTTAAATGTGTGATATGTTATATAGAATCGTACAAAACAATATCACAAATTGTGATCCTATCAAAACATGACGATTTGATAGAGGAATGCTAAATACCGTAACGCGTGGCCACCAATGCAGGTCTATAATAGCTATTGGATGCTGTGTATTTAAAATCATTAATGAATGCTTGAATTAATTTAAAACTGGTATTTTCCTGGTGTAAATTAAAATTATCACACTCTAGTAATAGAAATTAAAACACAAATATAGGATTGTTTTAAATAGTTCTAAGGGTTTCTGTTATTTAAAATTACGTAGTAAAACTAAAGTTAAAGTTGGTTTTTTCTGTGAGTATTCGTATCCAGGCCGGATAGTCATATAAATTATTATTAGCACCGCGTCTTACTAACCGTTCGTGTTATACGCACTTACGCTAATGTGTAATGGTAGGGTGATTGTGAGATGAAATGGAGGACCTACAGTTTAACGTGGAATCCGAACCACGGTGGAGGCCTGGCATTCCCCACATTCACAATATGTCTTGTCAGAGGTGAAGGAAGGGTTTG